>BJKM01001314.1:89073-94875 GCA_015082035.1 Chaenogobius annularis | reverse complement strand
GAGGAGAGAGGAGGAGAAGAGGAGGAAGGAGAGAGGGCAGAGGAGGAAGGAGGAGGAGAGGGGAGGGCAGAGGAGGGAGAGGGGAGGGCACAGAGGAGGAGAGGAGATGGAGGGGAGGGAGAGGAAGGGAGGAGAGGAGCGGGAGAAGAGAGGAGGAGGGAGGAGAGCCAGGAGGGCAGAGACGAGAGAGGGGAGGAGAGGGGAGGAGAGGAGAACTAGAGGCGAGAGAAGCAAGAGGAGGAGAGAGGAGAGAGGAGGGGGAAGAGGAGTGAGGAGGGGAGGAGGAAGGAGAGGTGAGGGCGAGAGGAGCAGAGAGGAGGAAGAAGGCGCAAGAGAGTGAGAGGGAGGAAGGAGGGAATAGGATGGAGAGGAGGGAAGAGGAGGCAGGAGACAGAGAGGAGCAGAGGAGGAGGAGAGGAGGAAGGAAGGAGAGGAGGAGGAGGGAGAGGAGGACAAGGAGAGGGGAGAGGAGACGAGGAGGGAGGCGAGAGGAGGCAAGGAGAGGAGAGGAGGAAGAGGAGGGGAAGATGGCAGAGGAGAGGAGGAGCAGAGAGGGCAGAAGGGAGGAGGAGCAGAGGAGGGCAATAGGAGGGGAAAGAGGAGAAGGAGGAGGAGCTGTGAGGCAGAGAGAGAGGAGGGTCGGAGGGTCAGAGACGACGAGGAGGGAGAGAGCAAAGGAGGAGGAGGGAGACAGAGAGAGTTGTAAGGCAGAGGGAGGAGAGCAGACTCACAAACGCTGAGTTTTTTCTCACAGTCTTGCGTTCTCCAAAGCCTCCAGCAGCTGGGTTGACTGCAAGATGACTTCTTTAACATGCTGCGACAAGAACGTTCAGCACGGATTCTCAATCAGACTGCGGGGTCACACGGATCTCGACAGATCGGGGTTCAGCACGGATCTCGACCAGACTAGGCGGTTCAGCACGGATCTCACAGACTGCGGTTCAGCACGATCTCCCAGAATACGGTTCAGTACGACTCAACCAGACTACGGGTCACACGATCTCAACAGACTCGGGGTTCAGCACGGATCTACGGGATTCAACCAGACTACGGGGGTTCAGCACGGATCTCAACCAGGACTACGACGGTAAATTCAGAATCAGAAAGGTTTTATTTCCATTGTCGATGACAGAATTAACAAAAAACAGAACTTGTCTCGGTGTTAAAGGTGCACATGAAACATTGAGCAAGAATAAAATTATTCAATCTAGAGGGCGTAAGAGACTTATTACATTACAATTGTATCAATAAACAATAAAAATAGGCATTACTATGTACACAAGATTACAGTTACAGTTACATTTACAGGTGTGTAGTGCAGAACAGTGACAGTGATGAAGAGTTGCAGTTTTAAAGTGGGAGGAAGTTTAAGAAGTGTTCAATGAGTCCAACGGCAGAGGGGCAGGGCCTCCGCCTGAGGGAGGGCCTCCTGCCTGAGGGAGGCCTCCCTTGCCTGAGAGGGCTCCTGCCTGAGGGGATGGCCTCCCGCTGTGATCCGCCTGCTCGTACCCAGAGCCCTGGAGACGTACAGCCTGCCTGCAGAGATGGAAGTCTGCAGCCGATCACCTTCTCAGCAGAGGTGCGCTGTTAGTCTCCATTCTTGTCCCTGGCTCTGGCTCCAGCAGAGGGCGCTAACTCCAGTTTGTCACCGCATTGCACCAGGACACCAGCCGGACCACCTCCCTCCTGTGGACCGACTCATCCCCGTCCGAGATGATCCCCGAGGAGGTAGTCGTCCCAGTTTATGTACAGGGAGAAGAGCAGAGGAGAAAGTACACAGCCCTGTTGGACTCAGAGGTGTCTGAGACATTCTTCTTAGACGCACGCACTGCCTCTGATCCTCAGGAAGTCAGTGCGCCCCTGCAGGTGGAGTGAGTGAGCTGGGAGAGCTTGCTTGCTGGAGCAGCAGCAGGGAGGATGGTGTTGATGAAGAGCTGAAGGCCACAAACACGGATCCTGGCGTAGGTTCCCGGGGATCCAGATGCTGCAGGATGAAGTGGAGTGCCAGGTTGATGGTGTCGTCCACAGACCTGTTGGCTCTGTAGGCGAACTGCAGGGGTCCAGCAGGGGTCCAGCAGGGGTCCAGCAGGGGTCCAGCAGGGGTCCAGCAGGGGTCCAAGCAGGGTCCGCGGTCCAGCATTGGGGGGTTCCCAGGCAGGGGGTCCAGCAGGGAGGAGGTGAGGGACTTTGAGGTGGGCAAGACCAGGCGTTCAAATGACGTCATGACTACAGACGTCAGTGCCACAGCCTGAAGTCATGAAGTCCCAGTGATCCGGGGCTTCTTGGGGACAGGGACAATGATGGACGACTTTGAAGCAGGCTGGGCGTGGCATGACCCCAGGGAGTGTTAAACACTTGTCTGTGAAGACGGGGGTCTGCTCTTCCTGCACAGTGTCTTAATGTGGTGGGAGAAACACGTCTGGTCCAGCAGCTTTTCGTGGCTGGATTTACAAAATAGTCTGTTTACATCCTGCTTCTGAACTGTAGGACTGGGGGGGAGAGTGGGGGGGAGGTGGGGGAGATGGGGGGACCGGGGGTCGGGTTGGCAGAGGTGGCCAAATAAAATAAACCTATTATAAACCAGTCTAACTCAAGTCTCATGGATCCAAAGCAGTTTTGAAGTCTGACCTGGACTTTGTCTCCTCCTCCAGACACTTTGGAGATGTAACTCATGATGAATTTAGCAGCGACGCGGTTTTCCCAGCTCCACTTTCTCCACTGCAACAGAGAGACAGGACATATACTAGAACAGGTCTGGACCAGGTCTGGACCAGTTGACCAGGTCTGGACCAGGTCTGAAGGTCTGGGTCTCACCTAATGATAACACACTGGTTCTCGGCGTCGATCATCATGTTCCTGAAACATGTTGTCGGCCAAAGCGTAAATGTGAGGAGGATTCTCGTACTGGGCCTGGAACAGAGCAGGAATTATAACAAGACTAAAGGATCTGCGCCTGGATCTGAGCGTGATTAAAAACCAGCCTAAGAGGAGGATCATAACCAGTTTCCAAATGGACGATCTGAACCAGACAGTATATCAGTGGACAAAGTGACGCCACACGTTTGTCTGGCGCCAATTGAAGCTAATCGATGCTAGCAAATTGAGTAGCTTAATGTGGAGCCCAGTTCTATATTTGGAAATCTGACGGAGCCAATCAGGAGCCAGGATGTAGAAGGTACATTGCCCCTTCTCTTAGAAGAATGTCGAGTGACAGCAAGCAGTTACAGAGAGACACCAAGGCTAAACAGACTAGCTAAAGGTCCACTTAGGGTCAGCCCTATGTTCCCCGAGACCTGGGTTTGGTCTGGGTTAGTGTAGTTCCCCTGTTCATAGAAAAGGGGAACACATAGGCACCGGGGGACACTGCACCGGGGGGGGACATGGACTAGACACCGGGGGATAGGCACCGGGGGAACATACGGCACCGGGAGGAACTAGGCACCGGGGGGACATAGGACCGGGGGAACATAGGTAGGCACCGGGGGAACAAGGATAGGCACCGGGGAACATAGGATAGGCACCGGGGGAACATAGGATAGGCACCATGGGGAACATTAGAATAGGCACCGGGGAACATAGGATAGGCACCGGGGGAACATAGGCACCGGGGGAAACATAGGCACGCATCCGCTCCACTTATATACCATCTCTGATCTGAACCGGTTTAGACTCACCGCTCCCTGGTAAAAGATCCACTTCTCGGTCGGTGATGAAATATGGCAAACTGATTTGAACGGATTCACAGATATCAGAACTGGACCAATATAGGTCTGACAGAGTCAAGGACTGAACCGGGTCCTAAACCAGGTTCTAAACCAGTACAAAAGCAGGTCAACCCCAGTCTAATCCAGGACTAGTAAGGACTAAACCAGCTCTAAAGCCAGTCTAAACCACAAATAAACCACAAATAAACCAGGCCTTAATGAAGACTAACTGAAGGATACAAAGATGTAGTCGTCGTTGTATCTCTTGCGAAGATTTTTCGGTGATGCGTCTCTTCATTGATCTTCGACAGCAGAACCATGTCAATCCACGCCGCGCTCACCTTCACGTTCGCCGTCTGCCATGGTATTTACTGCCCTGTGAAGAGAGCGGAATCAAACCCACCACCCGTGATCTGCCTAGTTGCGTAATTTACCTGCACCGTGTGAAGAAGAGCGGGGAATCCAACCCACAACCCGTCTGCCAAGTGGTTATTACTGCCCTGTGAAAGAGAGCGGGAATCCCAACCCACAACCCGTCTGCCATGTGTAATTTACTGCCGTGTGCAAGAGATTCAGGAATTCGAACCACAATCCGTCATTGCCAGTGGTATTTTACTCCCTGCGAAGAGAGCGGGAATCTAACCCAGCAACCCGTCTGCAAGTTGTATTTATGCCCTGCGAAGAGAGCGGGAATCGAACCACAAACCGTCTTCAGTGGTATTTACTGCACGTGTGAAGAGATCAGGAATCCAACCACAACCCGTCTGCCAGTAGTATTTACTGCCGTGTGAAGAGATCCAGGAATCGAAACCCATCAATCCGTCTTGCCAGTGGTATTTACTGCCTGCGTAAGAGAGCGGGGAATCTAACACCACAACCCGTCTCCAGTGCTATTTACTGCCCCTGCGAAAGAGGCGGGAACTCGATCGAACCCACAACCCGTCTGCCAGTGGTATTTACTGCCCTGCGAAGAGAGCGGGAATCGAACCCACAACCCGTCTGCCAGTGGTATTTACTGCCCTGCAAGAGGGAATCGAACCCACAACCCGTCTGCCAGTGGTATTTACTGCCCTGCGAAGAGAGCGGGAATCGAACCCACAACCCGTCTGCCAGTGGTATTTACTGCCCTGCGAAGAGAGCGGGAATCGAACCCACAACCCGTCTGCAGTGGTATTTACTGCCCTGCGAAGAGAGCGAGAATCGAACCCACAACCCGTCTGCCAGTGGTATTTACTGCCCTGCGAAGAGAGCGAGAATCGAACCCACAACCCGTCTGCAGTGTCACTTTGGTCTGATGAATGAACCCTGGACTAAAAGAGAGAGGGCGGAGTCAGGACAAGATCCCGCACGAGTCTGGAATGAAGAGAATCCTCCGGGATCCAAACCAGACTTCATCTAAACCCTAACGCAGGGATTCGCCCAGACACAGGGCCATAAACAGCAGTAACCGTGGTAACCGCAGTACAGTCAAATACAGGCAGTACTTTATGTTAGTTTATGCTCATTTACATGTCAATTATAACGATTAGCACAAAGTGTAATTAGCACAAAGTGTAATTAGTGTGATATTCCAGGAGATAAAAGTAATACAAGCAATAAAAGTAAAACCAATAAAACATAAAAATCCTCAAAAAGTCAAAGTGTGTCATAATGTGCTCCTGACAGTCTGAGCACAGCGCCCCCTGGAGGATGCGTACAAACCGAGTCTAAACCGGGTCTCAAACCGGGATTTAACCGGGTCTAAACCGGGTCTAAACCAGGACTAAACCGGGACGAAACCGGGTCTAAACTAGGACTAAACCGGGTTTAAACCAGATCTAAACCGGGACTAAACTGGGTCTAAACCAGATCTAAACCGGGACTAAACCGGGTCTAAACCAGGTCTAGACCAGGACTAAACCGGGTCGAAACTAGATCTAAACCGGGTCGAAACCAGATCTAAACCGGGTCGAAACCAGATCTAAACCGGGACTAAACCAGATCTAAACCAGATCTAAACCAGGATAAAACCAGGATAAAACCAGGACAAAACCAGGACAAAACCAGGACAAACCCAGGACAAACCCAGGACAAAACCAGGACTAAACCAGGACCAAAC
>BJKM01001314.1:36573-84073 GCA_015082035.1 Chaenogobius annularis | reverse complement strand
ATAGGTTAGTTGTTAGTTAGGTTAGGTTAGTTGTTAGGGTTAGGGTTAGGTTAGTTAGGGTTAGTCTTAGGGTTAGTTTAGGGTTAGGTTAGTCTTAGGGTTAGGTTAGTCTTAGTTAGGGTTAGTTAGTTTAGTTAGGGTTAGGGTTAGGGTTAGTCTTAGGTTAGTTAGTCTTAGGGTTAGGGTTAGGGTTAGGGTTAGGGTTAGTCTTAGGGTTAGGGTTAGTCTTAGGGTTAGGGTTAGGGTTAGGGTTAGTAGGGTTAGGGTTAGTCTTAGGGTTAGGTTAGTCTTAGGGTTAGGGTTATGGTTAGTCTTAGGGTTAGTTAGGGTTAGTGGTTAGTCTTAGTGTTAGGGTTAGTCTTAGGGTTAGGGTTAGTCTTAGGTCTTAGGGTTAGGGTTTAGGTTAGTTAGGTTAGTCTTAGGGTTAGGGTTAGGGTTATGGTTAGTCTTAGGGTTAGTTAGGGTTAGGGTTAGTCTTAGGGTTAGGGTTATGGTTAGTCTTAGCGTTAAAGTTAGTCTTAGTGTTAGGGTTAGTGTTAGGGTTAGTCTTTGGGTTAGTCTTTGGGTTAGTCTTTGGGTTAGTCTTTGGGTTAGTTGGGTTAGTCTTAGGGTTAGGTTAGGGTTAGTCTTAGGGTTAGGGTTAGTCTTAGGGTTAGTTATGGTTTAGTCTTAGTTAGGGTTAGGGTTAGTTCTCTTAGGGTTAGGGTTATGGTTAGTCTTAGGGTTAAGGTTAGTCTTAGTGTTAGGGTTAGTGTTAGGGTTAGTCTTTGGGTTAGTCTTTGGGTTAGTATTTGGGTTAGTCTTTGGATTAGGGTTAGGGTGGGTTGCTGTTGCATTACAGTGCGCAGTGGTTAGTGCTCTCCCCTCACAGCAAGAAGGTCCTGGGATCGAGTCCCGATGGGGCCTTTCTGTGAGGAGTTTGCATGTTCTCCATGTGTGCGTTGATCTCTCCTGATGCGCTTCGTGCACTGACTTTGCTGGTGTCGATTGTCCAGTTATTCTTGAAGGTGATGACTGTGAGTCGACTGCGCCGATTGGCTTTTTCTGTTTTGGTGTAAAATGAAGGGGTCAGTTGCAGTCTTGGCCTGGTCTCTGGCCTGGTCTGGCCTGGCCTGGCTCTCTGGCCTGGTCTCTGGCCTGGTCTTGGCCTGGTCTTGGCCTGGTCTCTGGCCTGGTCTCTGGCCTGGTCTCTGGCCTGGTCTCTGGCCTGGTCTCTGGCCTGGTCTTGGCCTGGTCTTTCTGGCCTGGTCTCTGCCTGTCTCTGCCTGGTCTCTGGCCTGGTCTGGTCTCTGGCCTGGTCTCTGGCCTGGTCTCTGGCCTGGTCTCTGGCCTGGTCTCTGGCCTGGTCTTGGCCTGTCTTGGCCTGTTCTCTGGCCTGGTTTCTGACCTGGTTCTCTGGCCTGGTCTTGTCCTGGTCTCTCGCCCCACAGGGACCATCCTGGTGGACTGTGTGGACTTGGTGCCTGAGGCGGGGAAAGTGACTCCCAAAGACTTAGACGTGATTCTTCAGCTCCAGACCAAAGTCCAGACTCTGCCCCAAAGATCTCAGCTGTTCTCAGAGCTGCAGGAGGCCAAGTTCAACGTCAGTGGTGAGCGCAACTTTAGTCCTGTTTTAGACCTGTTTTAGACCTGGTTCAGTCCTGTTTTAGACCTGGTTCAGTCCTGGTTCAGTCCTGGTTCAGTCCTGGTTCAGTCCTCCTGGTTCAGTCCTGGTCTGTTTCAGGTCTAAACTCGGAGCAGATGTTGAAGAAGGATCTGAAAAGTGTGTCTGGACCCGACCTTAACCTTGGCATCAGTGTCCTTTACCTCCCCCTGCAGGTACTATACTTGATATTCTCAGAGTAAATGTGATTGAACTAAATGAAAATAAGGTTTGTCCCAAGTCGAGGTACTTTGGCAATGCCAAACCGGGCAGAGATCAAGGCTGTGTCCACACTGTTCCTACAGGGGGCACTATTTAGAAGGACACATCTTTAACTGGACTAAAGTGAACAAAGCAGAAGAGCGTTCTTTCTTTCTTTCTTTGGGCCCCCCTTAGCTCCCACCAGATGGTTGCTAGTCTTCCCGGGGTCCACAAAATGTAAGATTCACGGTTCAAACCATTGACATTACATTGTAGAAAAAGCTTCCGTCGTTTCATCTGGACTGTTTTTAGCTGTTGGACCAGACAGACGGCTCTCTGCCGCTACATTAAGACATTGCGCACGAGAGTTAACCCCCGTCTTCACAGACATTTTTAACACCTCCCTGGGGTCATGCCATGTCCCTGCCTGCTTCAAGTCTGCCATCATTGTCCCTGTCCCCAAGAAGCCCCGGATCACTGGACTTAATGACCACAGGCCTGTGGCGCTGACGTCCTGTAGTACTCATGAAGTCATCCTTTGAACGCCTGGTCAGACCTGCCCCACCTCAAGTCCTTCACCTCCTCCCTGCTGGACCCCCTGCAGTTCGCCTACAGAGCCAACAGGTCTGTGGACGACACCATCAACCTTGGCACTCCACTTCATCCTGCAGCATCTGGACTCTCAGGGAACCTACGCCAGGATCCTGTTTGTGGACTTCACAGCTCTTCATCAACACCATCCTCTCCTGCTCTGCTCCAGCACAAGCTCTCCCAGCCTCAACGTGCCTGACTCCACCTGCAGGTGGATCACTGACTTCCTGACGGATCAGAGGCAGTGCGTGCGGCTGGGGAAGAATGTCTCAGACACTCGGACCATCAGCACAGGAGCTCCACAGGGCTGTGTACTTTCTCCTCTGCTCTTCTCCCTGTACACAAAACTGCTGCACCTCCAGCCACGACTCCGTAAAACTCATCAAGTTTGCGGACGACACCACCCTCATCGGGCTCATCTCGGACGGGATGAGTCCGTCTACAGGAGGGAGGTGGACCGGCTGGTGTCCTGGTCAGCAGCGGTAACAATCTGGAGTTCAACGCCCCAGCAGAAGACAGCGTGGAGATGATCGTGGACTTCAGGAAAGCCACAGCCCCCCAGCCCCCCCTCATCATGACAGACTCCCCCATCACCACCGTGGACTCCTTTCGCTTTCCTGGGCACCACCATCACCAGGACCTCAAGTGGGAGCCCTCCATCAGCTCCCTCATCAAGAAGGCCCAGCAGAGGATGTACTTTCTGCGGCAGCTGAGGAAAGCCAAGCTGCCAGCGCAGATGATGGTGCAGTTCTACACGGCCATCATTGAGTCCATCCTCACCTCCTCCATCACCGTGTGGTACGCTGGAGCCACAGCCAGGGACAAACAGAGACTACAGCGCATTGTGCGCTCTGCTGAGAAGGTGATCGGCTGCAGACTTCCATCTCTGCAGGACCTGTACGTCTCCAGGGCTCTGGGACGAGCAGGTCGGATCACAGCTGACCCTTCTCACCCTGGACATTGGTCTGTTTGAACCACTCCCCTCAGGCAGGAGGCCTCAGGCAGGAGGCCATCTCCCTCAGGCAGGAGGCTACGGTCCATCCGGACCAGAACCTCCCGCCATAAGAATAGTTTCTTTCCCTCTGCTGTTGGACTCATTAACACTTCAAAAACACCTGTCACTTTAACTGCAATATTCATCACTCACTGTCACTTTCTGCACAACAACTTTAAACATAACTGTAAACTTGTGTACATAGAAATGCCTATTTTTATTGTATAGTAATTTTAAATTGTTTCCTAATGCCCTTTTTTTGATTGAATATATGTTGTTTTATTATTGCTCAGTGTTTTATGTTGCACCTTAAGGCCGAGACAAGTTCCTACGTTTTTGAATTTTGTTCATTGGCAATGGCAATAAACTCTTTCTGATTCTGATTCTGAAAAACAAGACATTTGGACTTTCATCCAAGAGTCATTCTCAATCTGTGGATCAAGTCTGAGAACTCAGATATTTATCCTGCTGAGTAAGCCCCACCCACAGGGCGAAGCCTCCTGATAATGGCCTTTCCTGTTTACCTATTTGTTTTAAGTTTCACCTGAAACCAATCTTCTTAGTTCCCCTCACAGCCCTGTAATGAGCCGTATAAATCCCATTGTTAGCTGCTGCAGCTCCTCATCACTGAGTACCTGAGTACCATCTGGACCAGGGCTGATGCCGCCCTGTGGCTTCTAAATGCTAGGGTTAGGGTTAGGGTTAACCCCTAAATGCTAACCCTTCCTGCCCAAAGATTGAACCTTAGACCTCCATTTGTGTTTAAAGAGGATCTCTTTTTTGAACTAAAATGGCCTCCTCAAACCATCTCTTCTCCTGCTCAGAACCTTCACCTCAGACTTCCAGGATGATGGCTGCTTAGTTCGAGAGACTCTAGACTTTCTACGTGGGAACAGACACTCAATGATCCTGGACACTTTCAGGAACATGTCTAAAAAAACAAAGAAGAGAAACAGGCTGGCAATGCTACATTAAAGCTAGCTAGCTCCACATCGACGCCAGGCCCAGGCCCAGGCCCGGGCTCGGGCTCGGGCTCGGGCTCGGGCGCGGGCCCGGGCTCGGGCTCGGGCTCGGGCTCGGGCTCGGGCTCGGGCTCGGGCTCGGGCTCGGCGCGGGCGCGGCGCGGGCTCTGCTCCGGGCTGCCTTTCACACCCGTTCCAGGTCGGACACGGCAGTGGAGAAGGCCCGGAGCGAGATAGACCCGGTGATTATGCCTTCTTTGCTGGAGATCACTGACAAGATTACAAAGACGGTGGACGCAAAGACAGACTGGGAACTCGAGCTACAGCGGCCGAGGGTCTCTGACCTGAGGGGCACGTCTCTACTTCAAACAGGAGAACCGAGAACGTAGATGTAATTTGTCATTCCAGAGGACACTGAGGGCAAGGATGTGGTCAATGGAGACCTGGACCTCAGAATATCTCAAACTTCAAACAAAAGCTGGGAAACTAAAGATTGACCGTGCACGTCGCAAAGGCAGGTTTGAGGGGCAGCGTCATTGCTGTCGCCTCGGCAAAAAGAAACCGAACTTTACAGAACAAACTAAAGCTGTTGAAGCTAAACATGCAGAAAACAAGGATCCTCAAATGTTACAGGAAGTTAAAAAAGTTGAACAAAGTGTAAGATTAATGACTTGAAGTCACAGGAAAAAAAGCAAAATGCTCTTCACCAAACAAAGATATTATGAAAGCGGTTCAGCCGCCACGCTTAGAAAGTAGGAAGTTTAGAAAACAACAGGGCGAAAGGACTGTTCTTAAAATACGAGATAAACAGAATAATGTCATTTTAACCAAACGAGTCCAAATACAATCAAAGTTTGAATCCTTTTACAAAAAACTTTCACCAAAGTATCAGGAAACAAAGAAGAAGAAATACAACCTTTTTTTGGACCTATTGTTTGCTGTTTGTTGTTAAGCACTTCCTGGATGGTCCGGCCTTGGAGGCGGAGCTCTCAGCCTTCAGTCAGAGGATGGGGTTCGATTTGCTCCTGCTCATGTCAATCTCCTTCAGTGCCACACAACAACCAATCAGAGAGCTCGGAGTGTTCAGCATCAGCCAGCCAATCAGAGAGCAGGTAAGTCTCCATTTAGTCCTGGTCTAGTCTTGCTTTAGACCTGCTTTAGTCCTGCTTTAGTCCTGCTTTAGTCCTGCTTTAGTCCTGCTTTAGTCCTGCTTTAGACCTGCTTTAGACCTGCTTTAGTCCTGCTTTAGTCCTGCTTTAATCCTGGCTTTAGTCCTGCTTTAGTCCTGCTTTAATCCTGGCTTTAGACCTGCTTTAGTCCTGCTTTAGACCTGCCTTTTGTTTCCTGCTTTAGACCTGCCTTTAGACCTCCTTTAGTCCTGCTTTAGACCTGCCTTTAGTCCTGCCTTTAGTCCTGGCTTTAGTCCTGGCTTTAGACCTGCCTTTAGTCCTGCTTTAGACCTGCCTTTAGTCCTGCTTTAGACCTGCCTTTAGTCCTGCTTTTAGACCTGCCTTTAGTCCTGCTTTGGACCTCCTTTGGACCTCCCTCCTTTGGGCCTCCTTTGGGCCTCCTTTGGGCCTTTGGGCTCCTTTGGACCTTTGGACCTCCTTTGGACCTCCTTGGACCTGCTTTGGACCTGCTTTGGACCTGCTTTGGACCTGCTTTAGACCTGCTTAGACCTGCTTTAGACCTGTTTTAGACCTCCTTTAGACCTGCTTTAGACCTCCTTTAGACCTGCTTTAGACCTGCTTTAGACCTGCTTTAGACCTGCTTTAGACCTGCTTTAGACCTCCTTTAGACCTGCTTTAGACCTGCTTTAGACCTGCTTTAGACCTCCTTTAGTCCTGCTTTAATCCTGCCTTTAGTCCTGCTTTAATCCTGGCTTTAGACCTGCCTTTAGACCTGCCTTTAGTCCTCCTTTGCTGCTTTGGACCTCCTTTGGACCTCCTTTGGACCTCCTTTGGACCTCCTTTAGTCCTGCCTTTAGTCCTGCTTTAGACCTGCCTTTAGTCCTGCTTTAGACCTGCCTTTAGTCCTGCCTTTAGACCTGATTTAGTCCAGCTCTAGTCCAGCTCTAGTCCTGCTCTAGTCCTGCTCTAGTCCTGCGTTAGTCCTGGTCTCACTCTGGTCTTTGTTCAGGTGAGTCTGTACCTGGAACAGGTAGAAAGCCCCGCCCTTGACCTTCGACCAATCAGCTGCGTGCATCCACACGTCACCGCCTTCCACCAAGGTACGATCAAAGCATGTTTGTTACACCTTTGGTTTCCCATGAGAACTCCCTCTGCTGCCAGTAGATGGCGCGCAAACACAAAACACTTTTCTGTCCAAACATTATTTCAAGTTCTAAGTTCTGCAGGGTTCCCACGCGTCCTGGAAAACCTGCTAAATAATTGGTATGACATGGAAACTGAGGGGAAAAACCAGATGTCCTGGAAAATCTACATTTTGTCCTTGAAATTTTTGGCCTTCAAAAAGCTCAGATCCTCAGAGTGTGAAAGAAGCCATCATCTCCTTAAGGCCTAAAGAGGGGAAGGACCGACGTGACTGTGCCTCACATAGACCCATCTCAGGATTGAATGTGGACTATCGTTTCTACACCTCAATTCTGTCCAAAAGAACGGACCAAATCCTCCAAATGTGATCCACAATGATCAGACGGGATTTATGACCAAACCCAAGACCGCACAGGCCGCACAGGCCGCACAGGGCCGCACAGGGCCGCACAGGGCCGCACAGGCACAGGCCGCACTGGGCCGCACTGGCCGCACTGGGCCGCACTGGGCCGCACTGGGCCGCACTGGGCCGCACTGGGCCGCACTGGGCCGCACTGGGCCGCACTGGGCCGCACTGGCCGCCGCACTGGGCCGCACTGGGCCATCTTTACACAGAATGAGCCACAAAGTGATTCTGATTTGAACATTTGGACGCTGAGAAAGCTTTTGATTGGCTCTTCCACCGTCGCCTCGAGGAAACTGGTCTTATTTATTTAAATTGTTAAATTTCAAATTGACGACTTAAGTATAAATAATATTGGGTCTCTTTACGATGGTCCAACAGAAAATTAAACTCAATGGTCATCTGCCAAACTCGCCCCCCTGAGCCTGGACCCCCTGAGCCTGACCCCCTGAGCCTGGACCCCCCTGAGCCTGGACCCCCTGAGCCTGGACCCCCCTGAGCCTGGACCCCCTGAGCCTGGACCCCCTGAGCCTGACCCCCCTGAGCCTGGACCCCCCTGAGCTGGACCCCCCTCGTCTTTGTATTTCCATTGTCATTGAACACAAAATAATGCTAATAACATCTATAGAGTCAAATACGACATGTATAAGTCAAACATTTACTAATAAAATAAGGTCAAGAATAAACTTTCTTGACCATGGAACCATGGGCCCAGTGCCAGTGGAACCACGGGCCCAGTGCACATGGAACCGGGGGCCCAGTGCACAGTGGAACCACGGGCCCAGTGCACAGTGGAACCACGGGCCAATGCACAGTGGAACCACGGGCCCAGTGCACAGTGGAACCACGGGCCCAGTGCACAGTGGAACCACGGGCCCAGTGCACAGTGGAACCGGGGCCCAGTGCACAGTGGAACCACGGGGGCCCAATGCACAGTGGAACCACGGGCCCAGTGCACAGTGGAACCGGGGCCCAGTGCACAGTGGAACCACGGGGGCCCAATGCACAGTGGAACCACGGGGGCCCAGTGCACAGTGGAACCACGGGGGCCCAGTGCACAGTGGAACCACGGGGCCAGTGCACAGTGGAACCGGGGGCCCATGCACAGTGGAACCACGGGGGCCCAATGCACAGTGGAACCACGGGGGCCCAGTGCACAGTGAACCACGGGGCCCAGTGCACAGTGGAACCACGGGGCCCAGTGCACAGTGGAACCACGGGGCCCAATGCACAGTGGAACCACGGGGGCCCAGTGCACAGTGGAACCACGGGGGCCCAGTGCACAGTGGAACCACGGGCCCAATGCACAGTGGAACCACGGGGCCCAGTGCACAGTGGAACCACGGGCCCAGTGCACAGTGGAACCACGGGCCCAGTGCACAGTGGAACCACGGGCCCAGTGCACAGTGGAACCACGGGCCCAGTGCACAGTGGAACCACGGGCCAGTGCACAGTGGAACCACGGCCAGTGCACAGTGGAACCACGGGCCCAGTGCACAGTGGAACAGTGCACAGTGGAACCACGGGCCCAATGCACAGTGGAACCACGGGCCCAGTGCACAGTGGAACCGGGGCCCAGTGCACAGTGGAACAGTGGAACGGGCCCACGGGGCCAGTGCACAGTGGAACCACGGGCCGGGGGGCCAGTGCACAGTGGAACCACGGGCCCAATGCACAGTGGAACCACGGGCCCAGTGCACAGTGGAACCGGGGGCCCAGTGCACAGTGGAACCACGGGGGCCCAATGCACAGTGGAACACGGCAAGCACAGTGGACCACGGGGCCCAATGCACAGTGGAACCACGGGGGCCCAGTGCACAGTGGAACACGGCCCAATGCACAGTGGAACCACGGGGCCAGTGCACAGTGGAACCACGCGGGCCCAGTGCACAGTGGACACAGTGGAACCACGGGCCCAATGCACAGTGGAACCACGGGGGCCAGGCACAGTGGAACCACGGGGGCCCAGTGCACAGTGGAACCACGGGCCCAATGACAAATTAAATGTACAAAAACTTAAATTATCTCTTTCAGGCGAAGATTACATTCAGCCTAGATTTGAAAATGGACAAATTTGTTAAAACTTTGGACCAAATGGGACAAATACCCTGGACTGTAGGGTTACTCTCTCTGGGTTCATGGGTGTGTTCTTGATCTAGCCAGGGGAGGAGTTTAAATGTGATTCTAAACTGGACAGGAGCCAGTGAAGAGACTCCAGCACCGGCGTAATGTGCTCTCTTCTTTTAGTTCCTGTTCGTAATCTTGCTGCTGCATTTTGAACCAGTTAAAGCTTTTTATGGAGCTTTTAGGACACGCTGCAGCAGGAGTTTCAGGAGTCTAATTGAGATGTTCCAAACGCATGGAGATGTTCTTCAGCATCACTTTTAGGCCAGATTTGTCTGATTTTATCTCTATTAGGCCGATGGAAATAGGCTGTTTTACAGGCTTGATTTATGTGAGCTTTGAATGAGAATCAGAAAGGGGTTTATTGTCAATGAACAAAGACTAAAGCGGGTCGAAAGCGGGTCATTGACTTCAGTCTCTGAAAGGGGTCAAATCTGGTTTAAACTGTATTTTTAGGTGACGTTACATTATCTTTGTATTGTTTAGGCTTTGCACCGAGTTTGTTCCAAGATACAGCCTGGTCTTTAGACAGTTTGGGGAACGACCCAGAGTCACTCACTTGATATTTCCGACAGCGTTCCCAAGAGTTTGGGGGGATTGGGGTCTGGGTTAGGGTTCCTTTCTCCCGGACATGTCGCCGGCTCGTCAGATGTTGTTAAAACTGTGAAAATGTTCTTAAGAGTCGGACTCTTGGATTAGAGTTGAAACGCTTTGTTTTTCTAAAACAGAGTCCAGATGAAACGACTGAATCGTAATCTACATCTTTATTATAAACATTGTATAGAAAAGGTAGAAATGTGTTTGTAAGAGAAAAGTCCAGGAACTGTGGAACCCTGAACACGAGTTGTGAGGAAGAAGAACTGGACAAATAAGGCAGAATACTTATTTATTCAACCGGTTTGTTTCCAGGCAACAGTGGGGCGTCGAGGAAGAAGCTCCTGCCGCTGCTGAAGGTCTTTGTGAAGGACTTTATATGGAGCGCTCAGGAGCTTCAGGTTCCTCCCACTCCAGTCAACAGTCTGGTGGAAGGCTGCCCTCTGGACCAGGGCCTGAACCTGACTGAGCTGCAGACCAGACTGAGCCGGGACCAGGACTGAGCTGGGGTTCTGCCTTGTCCAGATGATCTGCTGTAGCTCAAATCCGCAGTTTCGCCTTCCAAAGTTTGTGGGAAAGATATTTGAGCGATGTTCTCCCAGATATCTGTAGTTTTTTCCTGCAGAAGGACGACGCTGGGACAATTCCGATGAACATTGTTCATTCAATGAAAATCATTTTTGTGGCACTCAAAAGCAGCAGTGTTCTCGATGGGCGACAATGAGCCATCGATTAAACGATGTTCAAACGATGTTTAAACGATCTTCACAGCAATTTAGAAAATGTCCTTAGGTCAGGGGTCGGCAACCCGCGGCTCCGGAGCCGCATGCGGCTCTTTAGCGCCCTCCTAGTGGCTCCCGAGAGCTTTTTCAAAAATGTATGAAAATATATTTGTTGTTTTAATATAGTTTCTGTCGGACAAACATGACAAACGTTCTTAACGTTTGAACGTTATAAAACTGTTTAGAATAAATATTATATTTCAATATTTCTGTCAACGAAGATTTGCGTCATGGACACGTTTCAGGGCGGCCCACGCGGGTGGGGGGCACCGCGCGGGCGGGGCAGTGCTGGGCACGTGGCTGTTCTAAACAAACTGGAACGAAAGCTTTCTGAGAACAGAGGATTCAAGGATTGTGCGATTGAAGATGGAGTTAAGAAGTGGATTGCATCTCTAAACTGCTAGATTTGTTGTAACCCGGGAGATAAAGTGTTCACAGGTGGTGAGTACATGAAGGATGCTGGTTTCTATGGTTTCATCAATGCAATAAAACATAAACATTGTAATGAAAGTTCACCTTAAAGCACCAAATATCGTATCGCAGAGCATCTCTCCAGGGGGCGCTGCAGGAAAATACACATTTAATCAGGGATGCTCATGTATTTGTAGGGTAGTTCAGCCTGTTTCCTTCATATACGGCTTATTACGGCTCTTTAATGGCTCTTTGAACATTTAAGGTTGCCGCCCCCTGCCTGAGACCCCCTTCTGCATGAAAAACTACAAAGCTTAATCTCTGCTAATTCCCGTTTGGTTGGACTTTGTTTGTTGGATAAACATTTCAGGCCCGTCGACGCCGCGGTGGTTTTGGAAGTTGAAAACGGAATGATATTTCTCGTTGTTATGTGGTTTTATTCTAATAAACGACGCTCGTGTGCGGACTCAGGCCAGTCCTTGACCGTTAGTGATGTTTGTGTCGTCCATTTCTTTGCGTGACCTTTTTTTCCTGCTGCCAAAAGTACATTCCAAAGGTATCCCTGTATCGTGTCCATGGCAGGAGTTCTGAGGCCCAAGTACATCGTTGTAAAGTTGAAGGGGAGGGGCCTGGAGAAACTACTCCAGATGAACGGTTCTTCATCAGCCTCAGAAGAACTGGTTCTCCTCCTGAGTGGGTCCAGCTCCTCTGTCTCTCTCTCGTCCTCCTGTCCGTCCGAGGGAGTCGGATCTCTCCTTCACTGTGGAACATTTCTGAGAACGAGGGTCTAAGGCAGCGGTGTCAAACATGCGGCCTGCGGACGCTTTCATCCAGTCAATGAGTGCGCACTAAGCGTAAGGGGTTAACTTTACGTTATGTTCGGCCCCCCACCCAGCTGGAGCCACAAAATTCGGTCCGCGGCCCAAAATGAGTTTGACACCCCTTGTCCGAGGACACGGGAGCTCGGGACTTTTGTTTGTTGCCGTGCCGACCAGATTCGATGCTCTGATGTTGCGTTGTGCCTTGATGACAACATGAATTAGAATGATGATGTCACCTTTTTAGAAGCGTGTGTCAAGCACAACTTCCATGGTACAGCGTAAAAGGCATACTTTGAAGACGTACAACTCCAGTAGGTGGCAGTAATGCACCTTTAGACTGCCAACCGCCATTAAAAGTAACACAAGTTGCTTCACTCCAGCTTTGATCACGCTGGCGTTCATTCACCCTCAGGTTCACTCCAGGTAAAGACTTCATACGGCTCCTTCATCACCGACATCTGAAGGTTGGATTTCTTCATGTTTTCACCCTCATGTCACAAAGAACATACGTTCAGCTGTGGGCCGACGCCCAGGCAGAGCTGAGCCAGCTTTTGGCTGCAGAGGTTCCTCCAGAACCTCCAGAGAAGGACAGAGTGGTGTTTTTTCACCGGCTCGCAGTTCTTTATGTACGCTACCTTCAAGTTTTTCGAGACCTAGAGGTCGTTTATGACCAGACGGTGCACCCACAGAAGAGGGTGGTCATCCGGGCAAATCTTGATGGTGTCATAGGAAGACTGCTGGAGTTGAAAAATGAAATGGTGGATAAAGCGTTTTCTGAATACCATTATATGGATGATGTTTTACATGGCTTAAAACTAACACCGAGGGATCTGGAGGTCCCCATTCCTCGATATTTTATAAGTGAACGCAGCAAAGATGTAATGCAACAGAAAGATATGGTCTGTAAGATCCTGAGAACAATGGAGAACTCTGATATGAGTCTGGAAGATGCTGTGAAGCTCATCCAAGTCGTGGAGAGAGCGCGCCAAGGACGACTGAGGGCCAAGGTGAACCAAGAAAGCAGGAAAATGAACCAAATGTACAGAAACAAGCAGCCACAGTTTGCAGACATTGTGTTGGCCACAGTCTGCATTCAGAGGTTCTGGAAGGGCTACGTAGCAAGAAAGAGATCTAAGACTGGCCGAGAGCAGGAGGAGATCCTTCTGGGGATGACCATTGATCCAAGATATTATGAAACACTTCCTTCAGAAATCACAGCTCAAGAAAATGAGACTCGCACACGACTTATACAACTGGAACATGAGGAAGAGTATCAGAAATCCATCGCCGCGATCACCAACCAACTCAAACATGTTGAAGTACATGACATAAGCCAGACCATGAAGGACCAAATCAGACAGTGGTTTTTTGAATGCCGAGACGCAACGGGCAGATTTCCAGATTACCCCGACGATGAAGACGGAGGATCAGCACTCATTTTTACTCCAAAACATCCACAACAATTAATGGAAGAAGCAAAGGAAAAGGAGGAAGGAAACAATGAACCCGGAAAAAAGGACAAGGGCAAAGTGGAGGAGGTCGAGGAGGAGGTGGGAATTAAGATGTTGCCATCAGCTTTTTTGGCTGACTTGGTGGTTGGAAATACAATGTATGATGATTATTGGAAAAATCGTGATGAATCAGAAAACTATCATCAAAAGCATGAAGTGGAACTCGTTAAGGAAGAGAAGAGGAAAGAAATTGAAGCAGAGATTCGACGACAAGTGGATGAGCAGATGAGGAAGGAGCTTGCTGAATGGAAGACATCTGTAGATAAAGAAAAAGTCGGTCAAGCAAAAGCTAATGCCAAGAAAAATAAAGACTCCAAGGTGGGAAAGAAGAAAAAGGAGAAAGATCTAACGGCTGATCGGACTCTTGAGTCTCTGTGTCAGGAGCTGGCAGAACAAGGCCTTTTGAAACAACCAGAGAATGTCAAGATGAAGGACTTTTTAGGAGACTACAGTTATCATGGAGGAACCCTGGAGCAAAACGACATCGAGCTCATGCCATCATTGTCAGATGTGCGACAGGTTTTATCTCTGTATGCCATTTTACCTTTAGGTTCTCAGTTTGTCCATGAAAAGGCTCCTCTCATAAAAGCCATCCTGTTGGCCGGCCCAGTAGGTGTTGGCAAAAAGATGCTGGTCCATGCCGTCTGTCAGGAAACGGGGGCCAACCTGTTTGATTTGTCTCCCCTCAATACTGTAGGAAAGTACCCTGGGAAAAGTGGACTTGCCATGATGCTTCATATGGTCTTCAAGGTAGCACGGTTGTTACAGCCGTCTGTCATCTGGATTGGAGACGCAGAAAAGATGTTCTTCAAAAATGTTGTTGAAGAAATAGAGCTTGATCCTGGACGACTGAAAAAAGACTTGCCTAAAGCTCTGAAGTTGGTAAAAGGGGAGGATCGAGTGCTTATCATTGGAACAACCAATAATCCAGTAGGTTCTGACATAAAAGGACTGTGTAAAATGTACAGCAAAATCCTTCTGGTTCCCAAACCGGACTACGGCTCCCGATTCAGTCTGTGGAAGCGGCTCATTCAGAAGCATGGAGGGAAACTGACCACGTCCCTGAACCTGAGTTCACTCTCAACAGTTTCCGACGGTTACACTCCTGCTCACGTCGTCAAGGTGATACAGACAGTTCTTACAAAAAGACGAATCCTGCAGCAAGTCAAAAGACCACTGACGGCAGTGGAGTTCATTCAGTCATTAGCCAAAATGGATCCAGTGTTTCAGGAGAAAGAAGAGGCTCTCAAGAACTGGTATGCAAAGACTCCACTTGGCAAGAAACGCATTAAGGCTGCCCTGGGGCAGGACAAGGAGGAGGCGCCAGCCAAACCTGCCAAAGGCAAAGATGCAAAGGCAAAAGGCAAATAAAAGTCACAGTTACTGAGTGACTGTGTAATGGAACACGCAGTTATTTAACACATCATCGTCAATGACATCATCGTCAAAGGTATCATCGTCGCAGCAACTGTACAGTTATGGCCGAGCATTACGCAGTCACTCGCAATCGCTTCTTGCGTTGCACGCCGTCTGAGTGGGTAATGACACCGTGGCCATGACGACGACGTCACAACTAGAAATACCAAAAGTAATGCCAAGAATCAAATGAAAAATATCTACAAGACTTCATTTGAATATTGAAAATGGAACCAAACATCTGAGCCATGAAACGTGCCGAGGAACCGGGAGAGACGAGCGTAAAACACATTCTTTGAAGACGTACAACTACAGTAGGTGGCGGTAATGTAGCACTTTGTAGCTCTCCGCCTGCAGAGTGGCAAAGAGCTTTATCTTCTTTCTCCTCCTGGATCTGCTCTTCACATCCAGAAACGTCTCATCAGCAGAAATGAGCTGCAACATTACATCAGAATGTTTTTCATGTGTTCATTAACGAGCAGTGTCCTGACCAAAAATAAACACGTTTACAATGTTTCTGCCTCGTTATTTAATATATTATATTCTATATTCTGCAGGATTGCCAAAATAGGGCACTACTAGAATGAAATCATAAGCCATAAAAAAGTCCTACATTTACAAAAATAACACTTTCATAAAACTCTTAATTTTATGAGAATAAACTCGTCAAAATAGTTTGCTAAATTTAAAGTCAATATTTCATATTTAACCTTTTCAGGAGAGATCTTTGTACCAGGTTGGAGCTCAAGTGCTCATTTCCACCTGTAGTATTACGTCATTGGTTTCCGTAACAACGCAGCCCGTACTGAAGTAAAGTACTCTTACTTTCCACTTTGTCCGTGTCTGTCACCACCTGAAGAGGGCGCTCTGAGCCTGCCTCTGTGGTGGGCAGGTTTTACCCCAGATGCCCTGTGCAAAGGGGCAAAGGTCAGCCATATCTAAGGAGTAGTTTGGAGCAGTGTGCCTCAGTGCTGCCCCCTGCTGGAGCACACCAGTTAAGTGTGGATAATCCTCTGGGTTTAGTGTGTTTCTGTTCAGGTAGGAGGATTCAGGTAGGATTAGGTTAGGATTCAGGTAGGATACAGGTAGGATATAGGTGTGATTCAGGTTAGGATACAGGTGATTCAGGTAGGATCAGGTAAAGATTCAGGTAGGATAGGTAGGATAGGGGTAAAGTCAGGATGTGAGGATTCAGGTAGGGTTACAGGTAGGATTCAGGATTAGGTAGGATAAAGGTAAATTGGTATGATACAGTGGATTCAGGTAGGCTACAGGTAGGATTCAAGGTAGATTCAGGTAGGCTACAGTGTGATTAGGTAGGATTTAGTGGATCAGGTGTGATTCAGGTAGGATACAGGTAGAGGATTACAGGTGGGATTCAAGGGATAGTATACAGGTGTGATTCACGTAGGAATAAGGTAGGATTCAGGTAGGATAAAAGTAAGATTCAGGTATGATTACAGGTAGGAATTCAGGTAGGCTAAGTAGGATCAGGTAGGACTACAGGTAGGTAATTAGGTTGTTGTTCAGGTAGGATAAGGGTGATCAAGGTAGGTTCAGGTAGGATAACGCAGGTAAGATTTACAGGTAGGATACAGGTAGATAAAAGGTTTGAATTCAGGTAGGTAAGGTGCTGTTCAGGTAGGATTTAGTAGAATACAGGCGTGATTCAGGTGGGATACAAGTAGGGTTTACAGGTGTGTTCACTTATAAAGGATTACAAAGGGGGTAGGTTCAGGATTAGGATAAAGTAAGATTCAGGTATGATTACAGGTAGGATCTCCGTAGGCACAGTGGATTCAGTAGGATTTCAGGTAAGGAGGATTACGGATGTCGCTCCAGTTAGGATGTCTAGTTGGATACAGGTGTGATCAGGTAAAGGATACAGTAGGGTATAGCAGGTAGGATAAGAAAGGTAGATTCAGGTATGGATAACAGGGCTCGATTCAGGTGGACTACAGGTAGGATTCAGTTAGGATTCAGGTTGGGGATACATGGATGTGTTCAAGAGTTAGGATTTAGTTGGATACAGGTTGATTTCAGGATAGGATCACGGTTGGGTTACAGGTAGGTAAAGGTAAGAATTCAGGTAATGATATACAGGATAAGGATTCCAGGTAAGAGCATGGCCGGTTAGGATTCAGGTTAGGATTCAGGCTAGATAAGGTGGTGATTCAGGGTAGGATTTAGTTGGATACAGGTGAGACTTTTTTGATTTCACGTGGAGATACAGGTAGGATTTCAGGAGCTATGGATTAAAGGGTATAGTTCAGGTATGGATACAGGTGTGATATACAGGGCAGGATAACAGTAGGATACTAGGCTAGTGATATTCAGAGTAGCGATACAGAGTGGATACACGGTAGGATAACTCAGGGTACTATAACAAGGTTGTGAATCTCTCAGGGTTAGAATTTTCTAAAGGTAGAGGATAACAGGTCGAGTTCAGGTAGCTCACAGGTAGGTTACAGCGTAGGATTCAGAGTAGGATACAGGTAGTGATGTCACATAGGATACCGCCGTAATTAGGATAAGACGTAAGATATATTCATGGTATGCATACTTAGGTGTCCTAGATATTACAAGAGCCGCAGGAATACAGGTAGGATATAGGCTGTGACTCAGGATAGGAATTCAAGGTAGCGGTACAGATAGGATTTCAAGGTTAGATACAGGTAGTGAATATAAAGGCCTCGATGATTCAGGTCAGTGAAAGTACTAGGAATGATGAATTCAGGTTAGGAGTTCAGGTAAGGAACAGGTAAGATTAGGTAGGATTACAGGTAGGATAAAGAGTGTGATTCAGGTAGGATACAGGTACGAGATTTCAGTATTTCAGGCTCAGGGGTAGGAATTCAGTAGAAATACAAGGCGTAGGATAACAGGTGTTGATTCAGGGTAGGATTACAGGTGTGATTCAGGTAAGGGACTTCAGGTGGATACAGGTGTGATTCAGGTGGATTCAGGTAGGATACAGGATAAGGATTATCGGGTAGGATTGGTGTTGATACAGTAGGATTCAGGTTTAGAGATACAGGTGGATTCAGGAGTTTAGGAGTATAGTGTGAATACGGTAGGATTCGCGAGGTAGGATATCAGGTAGGATTCGAGGTTAGAGACATACATCAGCGTAGGATATAGGCTGTTGATCAGGTAGCGATACAGGTCGTGACTTCACGGTGTAAGGATTCACACCTGGCTATGGGATAACAAGGTAAGACTGTCAGGGTACAGCATCTTCATATCACAGGATGCAGGCATCATAAGGTGTGATTCAGCCGTAACCTTGGGACGGATACAGTAGATCAGGCGTCAGGGCAAAGTCGGTAGGATTCATGGTAGAATACAGCGTAGGATACAGGTGTGAGTTCAGTATGGATTACAGGTCGTGATTCAGGTAGGATTCAGGGTAGGATACAGGTTGGTGAAATTCAGACGTAGGATTCAGGGTAGCGAATACATGTGTGATTCAGGTAGGATTCAAGGTTAGATACAGGTGTGATTCAGGAAGGTATTCAGGTAGATAGGTGTACAGGTGTAGGATTCAGGTGTGTTAGGATACAGGTAGGGTTACAGGTAGGATAGTAACAGGTGTGTTCACGTAGGATACAGTAGGATTCAGGTAGGATTCAGTAGGGATACAGTAGGATATAGGTGTGTTCAGGTAGATACAGGTGTGAATTCATAGGATACAGGTAGGATTCAGGTAGGATACAGGTAAGGATTCAGGTAGGATACAGGTAGGTAAAGGTGTGATTCAGGTAGGATACAGGTGTGATTCAGGTAGGATTTAGGTAGAATACAGGCGTGATTCAGGTAGGATACAAGTAGGGTTACAGGTGTGATTCACGTAGGATACAGGTAGGATTCAGGTAGGATAAAGGTAAGATTCAGGTATGATACAGGTAGGATTCAGGTAGGCTACAGGTAGGATTCAGGTAGGATTCAGGTAGGATACAGGTGTGATTCAGGTAGGATTTAGTTGGATACAGGTGTGATTCAGGTAGGATACAGGTAGGGTTACAGGTAGGATAAAGGTAAGATTCAGGTATGATACAGGTAGAATTCAGGTAGGCTACAGGTAGGATTCAGGTAGGATTCAGGTAGGATACAGGTGTGATTCAGGTAGGATTTAGTTGGATACAGGTGTGATTCAGGTAGGATACAGGTAGGGTTACAGGTAGGATAAAGGTAAGATTCAGGTATGATACAGGTAGGATTCAGGTAGGCTACAGGTAGGATTCAGGTAGGATTCAGGTAGGATACAGGTGTGATTCAGGTAGGATTTAGTTGGATACAGGTGTGATTCACGTAGGATACAGGTAGGATTCAGGTAGGATAAAGGTAGATTCAGGTATGATACAGTGTGATTCAGGCAGGATACAGGTAGGATACAGGTGTGATTCAGGTAGGATACAGGTAGGATACAGGTGTGATTCAGGTAGTATACAGGTGTGATTCAGGTAGAATTTAGGTAGGATACAGGTGCGATTCAGGTAGGATACAGGTAGGGTTACAGGTAGGATTCAGGTAGGATACAGGTGTGATTCACGTAGGATACAGGTAGGATAAAGGTAAGATTTAGGTATGATACAGGTGTGATTCAGGCAGGATACAGGATAGGATATAGGTGTGATTCAGGTAGGATACAGGTAGGTAGGGATTCAGGTATACAGGTGTAGGATTCAGGTAGGATACAGGTGTGATTCAGGTAGGATTCAGGTAGGATAGGTGTGATAGGTAGGAAGGATGATTCAGGTAGGATCAGGTAGGATCAGGTAGGATAGATTCGATACAGGTACGGGATTCAGGTAGGATCAGGTGTGATTCAGGTAGGATTCAGGTAGGATACAGGTGTGGATTCAGTAGGATACATGTTGATTCAGTAGGATTCAGGTAGGATACAGGGTTTGATTAGGTAGATTACCGGTGTGATTCAGGTAGGATTACAGGTTCAGGGTGATTTCATTAGTCAGGTATACAGGTACAGGCAGGTAGTTTTCATACAGGTACAGTGTGATACAGGTGGATTCAGGTAGGATACAGGGTGTGATTCAGGTAGGATTCAGGTAGGTAGGAACAGGTGTGATTCAGGAAACAGGTGTGATACAGGTATTGAATTCAATAGGTACAGGTGTGATTCAGGATAACAGGTAAGATTTAATGATACAGGGTGTTCAGGGGATACATAGATAAATCCAAGGTGTGAATTCAAGGTAGGATACAGGTGTGATCAGGTAGGATTCAGGAGGATAGGTGTGATTCAGGTAGGATACAGGTATGATTCAGGTAGGATTCAGGTAGGAATATACAGGTGTGATTCAGGTAGGATACAGGTAGGATACAGGAGTGATTCAGGTAGGATACAGGTGTGATACAGGTAGGATCGGGTGTGATACAGGTAGGATACGGGTATGATTCAGGTAAGATACAGGTGTGATTCAGGTAGGATTTCAGGATACAGGTGTGATTCAGGTAGGATTTCAGGTAGGATACAGGTGTGATTCATGTAGGATACAGGTGTGATTCAGGTAGGAAACAGTGTGATTCAGGGTAGGATTCAGGTGTGATTCAGGTAGATTCAGGTACATACAGGTGGATATAGATACAGGTGTGATTCAGGTAGGATTCAGGTAGGAAACAGGTATGATTCAGGTAGGATACAGGTGTGATTCAGGTAGGATACAGGTGTGATTATTCAGGTAGAATTCAGTAGGAAACAGGTATGATTCAGGTAGGATACAGGGTGTATTCAGGTAGGATACAGGTGTGATTCAGGTAGGATACAGGTAGGATACAGGTAAGATTCAGATAGGATACATGTAGGATACAGGTGTGATTCAGGTAGGATACAGGTAAGATTCAGGTGTGATTCAGGTAGGATTCAGGTAGGATACAGGTGTGATTCAGGTAGGATACAGGTAGGATACAGGTGTGATTCAGGTGTAATTCAGGTAGGATTCAGGTAGGATTTCGGTGTCAGTAGGATACAGGTAGGATTCAGGTGTGATTCAGGTTAGGATTCAGGTAGGATTTCAGGTAGGATTCAGGTAGAATTTCAGGTAGGATTTCAGGTGTGATTCAGGTAGGATTCAGGTTGGATTCAGGTGGGATTCAGGTAGGATTTCAGGTGTGTGATTTCAGGTAGGATTACAGGTAGGATTCAGGTAGGATACAGGTAGGATTCAGGTAGAATACAGGTGTGATTCAGGTAGGATACAGGTAGGATACAGGGTGATTCAGGTAGGATAGGACAGGTAGGATTCCAGGTAGGATTCAGGTGTGATTCAGGTACGATTCGGGTAGGATTCAGGTGTGATTCAGGTCGGTATTCAGGTAGGATTTCAGGTAGGATTCAGGTGTGATTCAGGTAGGATACAGGTAGGATTCAGGTGGATTCAGGTAGGATTTTCAGGTGTGATTCAGGTAGGATACAGTAGGGATTTCAGGTGTGATTTAGGTAGGATACAGGTAGGATTCAGGTGTGATTCAGGTGGGATTCAGGTAGGATTCAGTGTGATTCAGGTAGGATACAGGAGGATTCAGTGTGATTCAGGGTAGGATACAGGTAGGATTCAGGTGTGATTCAGGTAGGATTCAGGATAGGAGGTGTGATTCAGGTGTGATTCAGGTACGATTCGGTAGGATTCAGGTGTGATTCAGGTAGGTGTGGATTCAGGTGTGATTCAGGTGTGATTCAGGTAGGATTTCAGGTGTGATTTAGGTAGGATACAGGTAGGATTCAGGTGTGATTCAGGTGGGATTCAGGTAGGATTTTCAGGTGTGATTCAGGTAGGATACAGGTAGGATTCAGTTGTGATTCAGGTAGGATTCAGGTAGGATTCAGGTAGGATACAGGTGTGATTCAGGTAGGATTTACGTTCTCATTTCTGTGTCGTTCTTTTGAAAATATTACATTCTGTGACTTATTTAATGCTTTGTCCTGAAGTGAGATTTGATCGTCCCACTGAGACGTGTCTCTGTCAGGGGCCCGACGTCCCACTGAGACGTGTCTGTCAGGGGCCCGACGTCCCACTGAGACGTGTCTCTGTCAGGGGCCCGACGTCCCACTGAGACGTGTCTCTGTCAGGGGCCCGACGTCCCACTGAGACGTGTCTCTGTCAGGGGGAGGAGCCTATTGTACAGTAGTTCATTATCATACTTTTTACATTTACATGGCATTTCATGTTGTACAGAGCCCAAAGGGAGTAGGCTGAAGCTGGACCAGGACTGGACCAGGACTGGACCAGGATAAGGACAGGACCAGGACCAGGACCATACTCATACTCATAAAAAACTGTCACATAAATCCGTTTTGAAGATTGAATACTTATTTTATTTTCACAGCGGTTTTTCGTCACAATGAAATGTCACACAGAGCTGTTAAAGCCACCACATTCACCACATACAAAAAGACTCCAAAAGCACCTCCTGAAGTACTCCTAAATACTCCTTACGTACTTGAAAAGTACTCTTAACACTACTAAAATACTCCAAACATTCAAGTATTCACTGTTCCACTTCTCCACCAGGGGGAGTCGCACTGTTTTTGGTTTCATCTAAACATCAATAAAAGCACTGAGGAAGAGGCCAAAACTCCCGCTCTGATTGGTCCGTTGTCTCTCTTCTGATTGGACAGTTTATCACAGGAAGAGCTCAGCACACAGGTGCGGCGGCAGGTGCGGTGGCAGGTGCGGCGGCAGGTTCTGAACTCCTAGATAAAGGAAAACTGCTTGCGTCTTGCTCTGGGTCTACGCAGTGTGAAACGATGTGAAGAGCAGGAGGACATTCAGCACTGTTGGAGACAGTGGAGCTTTACGTGTGCTGCTGCTCTAACTGCTCCACCACCGCACGGCTGGAGCCAAACGCGTCTCTACCAGCTCAGTTTGGATGTCAGCGCTGGAGGTCAGGCTCACCTGTCGCCCCCTGCTGTCACACACAAACACTGCATGTGACCCTGGGGGCCTTGAGCCCCAGAATAATTCTCTAAATAGTGCCACGGCAGTAACATGGCAATAACACTGTAATAACATGGTAAAAAACACTGTAATAAACATGGTAATAACAGGAAGTGTGCGGTCACATGACGCGGTGCAAATACTGCAATGTAAACATGAGTTTGTCCACAACAACAAAATAAATAAATACACAGAAAACACTTTCTCAGACTACATGTCCCATGATGCCTCACTTCTCCTCAAGCCTCACTTCTCTCATGATGCCTCACTTCTCCTCATGATGCCTCACTTCTCCTCATGATGCCTCTTCTCCTCATGATGCCTCACTTCTCCGGTGCCTCACTTCTCATGATGCCTCACTTCTCATGATGCCTCACTTCTCCTCATGATGTACCTCATGCCTCACTCTCCTCATGATGCCTCACTTCTCCTTCATGATGCCTCACTTCTCCTCAATGCCTCAACTCCTCATGATGCCTCACTTCTCCTAAATAAATACACTTCTCCTCATGATGCCTCTCCTCATGATGCCTCACATTCTCCTCATGATGCCTCACTCTCATGATGCCCACCTCACACTCATGATGCCTCACTTCTCCTCATGATGCCTCACTTCTCCTCATGATGCCTCACTTCTCCTCATGATGCCTCACCTCATGCCTCTTCTCCTCATGATGCCTCACTTCTCCTCATGATGCCTCACTTCTCATGATGCCTCACTTCTCCTCATGATGCCTCACTTCTCCTCATGATGCCTCACTTCTCCTCATGATGCCTCACTCTTCTCTCTCATGATGCCTCACTTTTCCTCATTGATGCCTCACTTCTCCTCATGATGCCTCACTTCTCCTCGTTCTCACTGAGCACGTGCTGAAACACCGACAGCAGCTTCATCTGCTCCGGTTGCATCGAGAGTGACGTCGCAGTAGTTTTTTCCTCAGTTCTCGTTTGGGGGCGGGGCCGGGGGCGGGGCTGGCTCCGCTGGGAGCGGGGTTAGCGAGGCGGATGTCGGGGATTGGTCGCTGTGGGTTGAAGAGCGGCGGGAGGAAACCTGGCCGGGGCTGAGAGAGATGATCCAAAAGCAGCGTCCCCGAGCCACGCCGCTCCAGAAGCCCCGCCCCCTGACGGCCGCGCCGCGTCGCTAACGGTGACGAAGAGTTGGACAGATTCTCCGATGAGACGAAAGGAGACGGAAGATTAAAGCGCCGGCGAAACGTTTGCGCAGCGTCATCTTCAGCGCCACCGTCTGATGAGAAACGGAAACACATGAAATACAAATATTACATATTCATGAAATGTGTTTTTATTTTATTAATTTGAATTAGGAAAGTGCTTTTTAATCAACTTCAACATAAATATGAGTTTGCATAATGAATACATTTCATCCGTAAAAAAACACTAAACAGTTAAACTCGCGTTTACTGTTTCCCAATGGGGACAATAAAGACTCATCTAATTTTATCTTTATTATATATTATTATTAGAGAGAGTTGACAATAATAAATTACAAGTCGTTCAGCATTTTTATTTTGTATTTTGCTAAATATATTTTTACAAAGTTTTCTCCACGTTTCTTGGGATTTTAAGGCGTGTCTCATACCCGTCATACCCGTCACACCCGTCAAACCCATCATACTTGTCATACCCGTCACACCCGTCATACCAGTCATGCCCGTCATAACGTCACATCCATCAAACCCCGTCACACCCGTCATACCCGTCATACCCGTCACATCCATCAAACCCGTCATACCCGTCGTCATACCCAGTCATACCCGTCATAACCGTCACATCCATCAAACCCCGTCACACCCGTCATACCCGTCATACCCGTCACATCCATCAAACACCGTCATACCCGTCACACCCGTCATACCCGTCATAACGTCCAATCCATCAAACCCCGTCCACCCGTCTAATACCCGTCATACCGTACATCCATAACCGTCATACCGTCACATCCGTCAAACCCGTCATAACGTCACATCCATCAAACCCCGTCACACCCGTCATTCCCGTCACATCCGTCAACCCGTCACACCCGTACACCCGTCATACCAGTCATACCCGTCATGCCCGTCATAACGTCACATCATCAAACCCCGTCACACCCGTCATAACCCGTCACATCCATCGACCCGTCATTCCCGTCATACCCGTCATAACCGTCACATCCATCAAACCCGTCACACCCGTCATACCCGTTCATAACCCGTCACATCCTGTCAAACCCGTCATAACGTCACAATCCATCAAACCCCGTCACACCCCTTCATACGCCGTCACATCCGTCAAACCCTGTCATAAACGTCACCATCCATCAAACCCGTCATACCCGTCATACCCGTCATACCCGTCATACCCGTCAGACCCGTCAGACCCGTCAAACCCGACCGGCCTCCTGCTGGTGCCAGAGTAATTTGTGCTTCATAAAAGTGCTGTTCTGGTTCCAGAGAAGAGCAGCTTCATCTTTTCAGAACTGTAACTGAATTACTTACATTTGCAGGTTGCGAACATATAAACTAAATAAGATTGGCCCGAATATTGAGCCTTGGGGGACTCCAGCAGAGCAAGCGATTATCATTTCGGAAACTGCGTGTGTGACTTGGCCTTCAGGGCCACAATTAAAGTGTTTTCTATAATTATTTCATGTACAAATAATTATGATTGAAAATCAAATACATTCTATTGTACAAAAAAGTGGAGTTACTCACTGTCTGAGTCCTGAGTCTCGGTCGGCTCCGGGTTCAACTCGTCTGCTAGCGTTAGCTGGTCCATTAGCCGCTCCGGCAGCTGCTCGCCGAGCCCCGGGTCGTGTGTCTCGATGCTGTGTCTCCTCGGAGGACGATCAGCCAATGAGGGCGCATTCTGAAGCTCCACCTCCTCCTGCAGCCAATCAGAAGCAGAATCAGCTTGACATCACCACACAGATATTAATTCAATGAAATGTATTTTTGTAGAGCTCAAAGTTACAACAGCTGTTGCCTCAATGGGCTTCCCATTGATTTAACAAACAGGAAGTCAGATAACAAACAGGAAGTCAGAGAACACACAGGAAGTCAGACAACACACAGGAAGTCAGAGAACAAACAGGAAGTCAGAGAACAAACAGAAGTCAAACAGGAAGTTAGAGAACAAACAGGAAGTCAGAGAACAAAGTGAAAGAACATGGTCCACTTGGACTCAATGTCCCCGGTCTCCTCCTGGATCTGGGAGAAGCTCTCCCAGAGGTGTGAGTTGAAGACCCCGCTGACAGAGGGCTCCGCAGGACAACCCCAACAGACCCTCATGCCGCGCTTGGGCCCGCCGAGTCTGTCCGGCTTCCTCCTCCGCCAGCGGGTCCAACTCACCACCAGGTGGTGACGGTTAGCAGCTCTGCCCCTCTCTTCACCCGAGTGTCCCAGACATGTGGCCGAAGGTCAGACGACACCCTTGTGGCGGAGCAGAGAACTATGACTATTTTAGTAAAATATGAGATGCACATTATACATTAGAGCTTCTACCATTTAAACAAATACACACATGAAACAGAACATGACCAGAGAGAACAGAGCAAATAAAAAAAACTAAAAAGCAAATAAAAAATACTAAAAAGTCTGAATTAAATTAAATCAAAGCTCAAAATTCCAAAATAAACGTCCCATTTTGTCCAGAGTGTCGATGATGATGTCAGTCCAGTCTTTGATTGTCGGCTCAGTTTGTGTCATCCATTTTTTCATGATGGCCTTTTTCCTGCTGCCAGGAGTATGTTCCAAATGTATCCGTTGATTGTGTCCATGGCAGGAGTCCTGAGGCCCAAATACGTAGTTCTGAAATCCAGTGATATGATGACGTCAAAAACGGTTTGTAGCACTTTATCTGTCCAATATTTCTGACGAACCGGTATACATACTCTTTTTACAACTATAAATAAAGGACTCTGATCCAGACTTAAGTCTAAGTCAAAGGACTGAAACTATAAACATGAATGTCTCGCCCAGATTTCTCTCTCTGTTCCAGACTCTGTTTGAGTGGAAAAAAACAAGCTCTAGATTTGTGTGACGAGGAAAGAAACCTCGAATCTGATTTAAAACTCTACAATTCTCAAAAGAGAAAGGAGGCGGGGCTTGACTTTATTTCAGCTCCAATCAGAGCGTTGCTGGTGTGACCCAGAACATGAAGCTCAATGGAAACATACTGAGAGTAATGTTGTGCCGGGGGGGTTCCTCGTGCAGGCCTTAACTGGCACATGACAGACGCTTGGGTCATGAGGAGGAAGTGAAGAGATCCCTGGGTCAAACCTTGTGCTTACGACATGGAAGGAGCTGATCACAACATACAACTCAACAAAGAGGTTTCAGATCTTAAACTGGTCGGCTTCAGACCAAGGTTTTGGACCAAACAGAACTGACCTGAGACTCAAGGTCTGGATTACAAAAGGTCTAAAGGTTTGAGATGTTGAAAGAATTCGTTGACTTGGAGAACCAGGACTTTTATAGGTTTTTACAAATAAGGACTTATTATAACCAAGACATGAAACAAAGTCCTGACCATTGAAACCCTCTGAGATGTTTATCAAGGATTATGAAGCAGAACTTTCAATGGGAATAAGATCTAATTCACTGGCAAGGACCTCGCCACAACAATGGAATATGAGAGAATGTTTATTGAGAATAGTGATGATGATGGATCGATGATGGATCGATTAGAGTTGGCTGGGTGGAGACTCAAGTTGGGGGCTCCGTCTCAGGTGATCAGCCCTGCCCCTTCCTTAGATGGTGATGTGTTAAGGTGAAGATGATCGAGACCTGCAGTGGGAGGGTCGAGAGAGCAGAGACAACAAGAGATGCAGGGATAGGCCTATATACATAGGGCTTCTGGGTAATTAGAGGTGTGGTTAAAGAGTGGAGGCCTGGTTGCTGGAGGAGGAGTAGGAGTTTGAGGCGTGGTCCTAACAAGGACGCCACGACAATGGAATATGAGAGAACTACATATTTGATCAGTGCATTAACAATCTGGACAGCTACTAACGTTTCTTCAGAACTCCAGGTCAAAGTGCTCATCCTTCACAGGGAAATGCAACTGTTGGAGAAACAGCGCCACCAGGAGGCAAACCACTGTCACGTGTTCTGGGATTGTCCTGTTGCTCATAAACATGTGACGGAAGTTCACAGCGCTCTGCAGACTGTTTTTGACATTTCCCTCTGAACTTTAGAACTCTGTACTGCTGCCATGGACGCAAGACATGGATACCTTTGGAATGTACTTTTGCCAGCAGGGAAAAAGGCATAACAAAGAAATGGACGACACAAACATCCCCAACAATCAACGACTGGACTGAGAGCGGGACAGACATCAGACATTCAGACTTAATTTGAAAATGGACTAAATGGGACTGAAATGTGGGACTTTTTATGCTGTGATTTCATTTGTTTTGTCACATTGAGCCATTATTATTATTTCTTTATGACTATTATTATTTTTGCTTTACTCCCGTTTTACTGGTCGTGTTTGTTTTATGTTTCAAAAATAAAAAAATAAATACACCCTCACCTGTGCTGGAGGCGGGGCTGGCGCTCTGGGCACGCTCAGACCCCACGGTTCAGAGTTCAGCCTCTTCAGGACTCGGACTCTGGGGGGGCGTGGCCTGGGCGGGGCCACGCTGAAGCTGAACACGCTTTCGCCGTGCGCGCTCACCACATGAACATCTGAGGGGGAGGCAGCCGACAGGGGCTCAGGGGCGGGGCCTGAGGGGACAGGGTCAGAGGGGGTGTGGTCAGGGGCGAGGCCATTCACACTGACAGTTTGGCTCTGAGCCGAGTCTGAGTCTCTGTGAGGCTCCGGGGCCACGGCGCTGTTTCTGACGTAAGGGACCTGGATCTTCTCCTGGTTCTTCTCCTGGTTCCTCTCATGGTGCTGGTTCCTCTCATGGTGCTGGTTCCTCTCATGGTGCTGGTTCCTCTCATGGTGCTGGTTCCTCTCATGGTGCAGGTTCCTTTCTCCTGTTGTAGTTGTGTTCTTCATGTGGTGCCGCTCTGGTGGCGTGTGGTGGTACTGTCTCACAGTTCTTTGGCCTCCTTCGCTGCAGCAGGTCAGTATGAGAACCTCATGACCTCGACGCTCACAGGTGTCCAGCAGGAGGCGCAGTGAGACTGAGCCTTCGTCCTCGTCCTCGCTCCTCTGTGATCTCTCTGTGTCGTGGTCTTGTTCTGGAGCTGTAGTCTGGTCCCGGTCCAGGTCTCGCTCCCTGGTCTCGTGGCTCGGGTGGCTCTGGTGGACTTCAAGGCTCTGGTGGACCTCGAGGGTCTGGTGCTGGTCCTTCAGTGCCTGTTCTAGCGCTCGTGTGAGGGCGCTCTCTCCGGCGTAATCCCTGAGCGTGGGGTCGGCTCCGTGCTTCAGGAGCAGTGACACCACGTGCACGCCTGCGCGCTGGTGCACGGCGTGCATGAGCGCAGTGCGTCCGCTCGTGTCGGCCATGTTGGGGTCCGCGCCCTGCTCCAGGAGGTACCGCACCATGCGAGCGCGCACGTGAGCGTCCCCGTATGTGCACGCCGTGCTCAGAGCCGTCTCGCCACGCTCGTTTCCCTCATTAATGTAAGCCCCACCCTCCAGCAGCAGACGGGCCAATCGCAGCTTCCCCTGAGACACCGCCTTAAGGAGGGCGTGACCTTCGGTCTGGACCGCATCTCCCATGATGCACCGGGCTCAAAGGGCATCACATGACCTGAGGAGACAGTCGTATGGTTAGTGATGTTATGGCTCTGGTTGCCATGGTGATTTTACTGAAACGTTATGTTGTGCTACTTTTAATGGCGGCCTAACCCTAACCCACCCTGGCCATTTACTGCCCCCTGCTGGACTTATACGTCTTAAACGCACGTGTTTGACGCTTTAACGGAACGAGACAGAACGTTCCGGCGAGAAAAGAGTTTCGACTGATGTTGGTCAAATATATGATATATTATATATAATATTTGAACTTCCGGGAAGATGAGGGATTAGAGCGCTCGTGGAAATATCCGTCTTTATTACGAGTTCACTTGGAGGGTCTCATTTCGGGAACATGTCTAAGAAAAATAATAAGAAAAAAGAGACAGAATGTTACAAACCGGGTGCGTGCTTCGAAACCTGGCGACCTGTGTGTAATATGTGGATTGTTGGTATCCGAGGACACTGAGCGCACGTGTAATAGGTTGAAAAGGGCTAGTTTTATGCAGAAACACACCCCCTTTTATTTGTGGTATTTTTGGTACATCCAGCCAGTAGAGGGTGCTCTAAGCGCTCCTGTGGGCTAACCCTCATGTGAACATAAAGACTGAACAAACGGTAACTGTCAGTTTGGCGAAAGTGAAATGTATTTTTGTTTGCACCTTCACGTGGTCCGCATGTAGCCCCCACGCTGTTTTACCGAGCTGCCGCCATTCGGAGGCGCTTGTTTGATGTTGCCGACCTGCTTGTGTGTGCTTGTGTGTACGTGTGTGTGATATAGGAGAGATTTAGTTGTGTGTATTTTTATGTGCGCAGTATAGTGTATTTATTGTCCTTTTGTCATTTTATTTATATTGAATTGTAGGGCACGATTAAGACTATATGTTAAGACATCTCCTCCGTCTTTCCACAGCCGCACCACAGTCTAACCTAAGATGTGTACCTCTTGCTACCGCCCAGCTTCCCCCTCGGGCCCCTGGGTCCCAGAGTATCTCAATCTTCCAACAAAAGCTGGAAAAATAAAGATTGGCCGTGCACATCGCTCTCTGGCCCCCAAACCGGCTCCGAACCAGCGTCCAAGACCCATTATACTGAAGTACCACAACTTCAGTGATAAACAGTGTTATGGCTCCATCCAGACGTCTCGCCGCGGATCGACCCGGATCAAACAAGCCCCAAGTCTCTTTTCTCAACGACTACTCAGTGGGAGTGGTCAAGAAACCCAACGCTTTTGACCCAGTGAAATCCCGCCTGAGAGAGAAGAACGCTGAGGAGCAAGCGTGAACGGGAAAGTAAAAAGATTCACTACAACAGAAGAAGCGTTGGCATTTGCCAATTTATTACCGGATTTGGGTTGACATTCTCTCCTTTATTTTCCGTAATTTCAATGAAAGGACCTGGACCGTACCGGGAGACATGCAGTATGTGCCCAATGTGGGCCAGTGGAGCCAACTTTGGCTTTACTTTGGGTCGTAAATGCCCAGGTGAAAATGTTATATTAACCGTACTGGAGGGTCTTTTTTTGAACCGAGAAAATGGTTTTCCCTCCACCCTCTGATCTCTTTTTGGATCAGTCTGTGGGCTTCTTGTACTTTTTCGGCAAGAGTTCTATTGTGTGCTGTTGTTGTGGTTCCTGTGTTTGTGTGTTGTGTTCGACCAGAGAGTTGTGGAACAAACCTAGATTTACAAGAATGAGTTCTACATGGTGAATACAATGGCATCTGAAAGGTTTTAGCATCTTTTAATGTTAATGGAATATTAGGTCCAATTAAGCGGTCAGAGATACTCACAAAGATGAGAAAAGAAAAAATAGATATTTTATACCTTCAAGAAACCCATTTAAATGACAAAACATCAAATGTTGACTACATTTGGTTAAAACAGACTTTCCTGTTCCTCACACGGGGGCAAACATAAGAGGGGCGTGGCCTTTGAACAGAGTTTTGAACACAAAGTTAAAGATGGCAGATTTGTACTGGTCAATAGAACTTTTAATGGAAGTGTGTTTACTTTGACAAATGTATAAGCTCCACCAGGGGGCGACCTCCTTTCTATACTGAAGTTGTGGATCTGATTGGAAAACCACTCTGAGGGAACCCTTGTGGAGGAGACTGGAACTGACATGTTCAGCTGACATTGGATGTCTCAAACTCACAAAGTTCTGGTGAAACTATAAATAATACATTTGGTAAATTTATACGGACAAGACCAAATACAATCATCGTTTGAACCCTTCTGCAAAAAACTTTTCACCAAAATATCAGGAAACAAAGAAGAAGAAATACAATCTTTTTTGGACACTCTCATTTTACCCGCCGTGACGAAGAGCAAAACAAAGAATGCTGAAATAACAACTACTGAAATTCAAAGTGAAATCAAAAGACTAAAGAACAATAAATCTCCAGGAGCGACGGGTTCACCTCAGAGTGCTCTAAAGCTCTGAAGACACTCTAAAGGGGGGAAGGACCGACGTGACTGTGCCTCACATAGACCCATCTCAGGTCTGAATGTGGACTATCGTTTCTACACCTCAATTCTGTCCAAAAGAATGGACCGAATCCTCCCAAATGTGATCCACAAAGATCAGACACGGTCAAATCTGTGCTTACGACATGGAAGGAGCTGATCATAACATACAGACTCAACAAAGAGGTTCAGATCTTAAACTGGTCGGCTTCAGACCAAGGTTTTGGACCAAATAGAACTGACCTGAGACTCAAGGTCTGGATTACAAAAGGTCTAAAGGTTTTTCACCAGATTGTGAAAGAGAATCACATGAAAAGCTCTGAGATGTTGAAAGAATCTTTGACTTGGAGAAACAGGACTTTTATAGGTTTTTACAAATAAGGAGTTTTTATAACCAAGAACATGAAACAAAGTCATGACCATTTAAAACCCTCTGAGATGTTTTATCAAAGGATTATGAAGCAGATCTTTCAAGAGGAAATAAGATCTAAATGACATCAGTGCATTTCTAATCTGGACAAATACTAAATATATCAAACACAAATGGAAAGAGAAGGTCGTCTCTTTCTGAAGATGAAGAGTGGGAAAGTGTTCATTCCCAGTGGGAGGAGCTCAAAAGTCACATGTTTGGGAGAGACGTTTCTTCATAACTCCAGGTCAAAGAGCTCATTCTTCACAGGAAAATGCAACAGTTGGAGAAAACAGGCGCCACCGGAGGAGGCAAACCACTGTCACGTGTTCTGGGACTTGTCCTGTCACTGCACAAACATGTGACTGAAGTTCTCAGCGCTCTGCAGACTGTTTTTGACATTTCCCTCTGAACTTTAGAACTCTGAACTTGGGCCTCAGAACTCCTGCCATGGACACAGGACATGGATACCTTTGGAATGTACTTTTGGTGAAAGGGAAAAAGACCGTCACAAAGAAATGGACGACACAAACATCACCTACGATCAAGGACTGGCCTGAGAGCGGGACAGACATCAGGCAAAGGGAAAAAATAACATTCAAACAGAATTTGGAAATGGACGAATTTGACGGACTTTGGACCAAATGGACTTTTGAATCTGATTTGATTCTGACGCGATGTTGATCTCATTGTGTTCTTGTCGAGTTGATTTCTTGTTATATTTTTATTTTATATTTCGCTCTCTTGTTCTGTGTTTGTTCCATGTTTTGTGTTTCATATTAGAAAAAGAACAAACAGAACAAGTAGAACAAGACCCGAGAGGAAACTCATGTACCTAGTTTATAACTGGTTTGGTCCTGGTTTAGACCTTGTTTAGACCTTGTTTAGTCCCGGTTTAGACCTGGTTGAGAGCAGATTTAGACGTGGTTTAGTCATGTTTGTTCCTGGTTTAGACCAGACTTAGACCTGGTTTAGACCAGACTTAGACCTGGTTTAGACCAGACTTAGACCTTGTTTAGACCTGGTTTGGATCAGACTTAGACCTGGTTTAGACCAGATTTAGACCTGGTTTAGACCAGACTTAGACCTGGTTTAGACCAGACTTAGACCTTGTTTAGTCCTGGTTTAGACCTGGTTGAGAGCAGATTTAGACGTGGTTTAGTCCTGGTTTGTTCTTGGTTTAGACCAGACTTAGACCAGATTTAGACCAGACTTAGACTTGGTTTAGACCAGACTTAGACCTGGTCCAGACCTGCTTTAGACCTGGTTTTCACCCTTTATTGCTCTGTTGTATTGGATGATGCTGAGGCGCGTGCAGATGCGCAGGAATGCGGCTGTGACGTCAGCGCGCTGTTTCTATATTTACACACATGCGCACGCGGCTCACGCACGCAGCTGCACACGCGCTCAGAGCGACACAAACCGCAGTTAAAGCCGTTAAAGCGCAGACACTGACCGTGAGTCCGCCCCGGGGCCGCTGCGCTCTGTGGCCGCCCTCAGCATCACTCAGGCCGGCTTCAGTCCGCGCGCACTGCCGCTGTTCCGCTCTGGAGCTGGCAGACGCGGCGCTTCCGCAGAAACATCAGCGTGAACGCGCAGTGTCGCCCCCGCGACTCACGCACAGCGGACACGCGCACGCTCTCCTTCTGCTCTGAGCGCGCGTGCGTCCTATGTGCGCGTGCACCGCAGACAGATGTGCACAGGCGCGTGCATGAGAGCTCCAACATAAGCAAGTTTTCATCATCATCTGGTCCTCTTCATCTGCTCCTCTTCATCTGCTCCTCTTCATCTGCTCCTCTTCATCTGCTCCTCTTCATCTGCTCTTCATCTGCTCTTCATCTGCTCCTCTTCATCTGCTCCTCTCTGCTACTCTCTTCTCCTTCTCTCTCTCTTCTCCTCTTCTGCTCCTCTCCTCTGCTCCTCTCTCTCTTCTCCTCTCTGCTCCCTCTCTGCTCCTCTCTCTGCGCTCCTCTCTGCTCTCTCTCTCTGCTCCTCTCTCTGCTCCTCTCTGCTCCTCTCTGCTCGCTCCTCTCTCTGCCTCCTCTCTGCTCCTCTCCGCTCCTCTCTCTGCTCCTCTCTCTGCTCCTCTCTCTGCTCCTCTCTCTGCTCCTCTCTCTGCTCCTCTCTCTGCTCCTCTCTCTGCTCCTCCTCTTGCTCCTCTCTCCGCTCCTCTCTCTGCTCCTCTCTGCTCCTCTCTCTGCTCCTCTCTGCTCCTCTCTCTGCTCCTTTTCTCCGCCTCTCTCTGCTCTCTTTCTCTTCTCCTTCTCTCTGCTCCTCTCTCTGCTCTCTCTCCGCTCCTCTCTTCTGCCTCTCTCTGCTCCTCTCTCTTGCTCCTCTCTCTGCTCCCTCTCTCTGCTCCCTCTCTGCTCTCTCATCTCTCTCTCTCTCTCCCTGCCTCTCTGCTCTCTCGCCTCTCTCATCCTCTCTGCCTCTCTCTCTGCTCCCTCTCTCCTCCTCTCTCTGCTCCTCTCTCTGCTCTCTCTCTGCTCCTCTCTCGCTTCCTTCTCTCCGCTCCTCTCTCCTCCTCGCTCGCTCTCTCTCTCCTCTCTCTCCGTCTCTCTCGCTCCTCTCTGCTCCTCTCTCTGCTCCTCTCTCTGCTCTCTCATGCTCCTCTCTGCTCCTCTCTGCTCCTCTCTCTGCCTCCTCTCTCTCGCTCCTCTCTCTGCTCCTCTCTCTGCTCCTCCCTGCTCCTCTCTCTGCTCCTCTCTCTGCTCCTCTCTCCGCTCCTCTCTCCGCTCCTCTCTCCGCTCTCCTGCTCCTCTCTCTGCTCCTTCTCTCTGCCTCCTCTCTCTGCTCCTCTCTCCGGCTCCTCTCTCCGCTCCTCTCCGCTCCTCTCTCTGCTCTCTCTCTGCTCCTCTCTGCCTCCTCTCTCTGCTCCTCTCTGCTCCTCTCTGCTCCTCTCTCTGACCTCCTCTCTCCGCTTCTCTCTCCGCTTTCCTTTCTCTCCGCTCTCTCTGCTCCTCTCTGCTCCTCTCTCTTGCTCTCCTCTCCGCTCCTCTCTCCGCTCCTCTCTCTGCTCCTCTCGCTCCTCTCTCTGCTCCTCTCTCCGCTCCTCTCTCCGCTCCTCTCTTTGCTCCTCTCTGCTCCTCTCTCCGCTCCTCTCTCCTCGCTCTCTCTCCGCTCCTCTCTCCGCTCCTCTCTCTGCTCCTCTCTCTCTGCTCCTCTCTCTGCTCTCTCTCTGCTCCTCTCTCTGCTCCTCTCTCTGCTCCTCTCTGCTCCTCTCTCTGCTCCTCTCTCCGCTCTCTCTCCGCTCCTCTCTCCGCTCCTCTCTCCGCTCCTCTCTGCTCCTCTCTCCGCTCCTCTCTCCGCTTCCTCTCTCCGCTCCTCTCTCGCTCCTCTCTGCTCTCTCTCCTCTCTCCGCTCCTCTCTCCGCTCCTCTCTGCTCCTCTCTCCGCTCCTCTCTCCGCTCCTCTCTCCGCTCCCTCTCCGCTTCCTCTCTGCTCCTCTCTCTGCTCTCTCTCGCCCTCCTCTCTCCGCTCCTCTCTGCTCTCTCTCCGCTCCTCTCTCCGCTCCTTCTCTCCGCTCCTCTCTCCGCTCCTCTCTCCGCTCCTCTCTGCTCCTCTCTCTGCCTCTCTCTGCTCCTCTCTCTGCTCCTCTCTCTCTCCTCTCTCTGCCTCTCTCTCTGCTCCTCTCTGCTCCCTCTTCGCTCCTCTCTCCGCTCCTCTCTCGCCTCCTCTCTCCGCTCCTCTCTCGCTCCTCTCTCTCTGCTCCTCTCTCCGCTCCTCTCTCTGCTCCTCTCTGCTCCTCTCTCGCTCCTCTCTCCGTCTCTCCTCCTCTCTGCTCCTCTCTCCGCTCCTCTCTGCTCTCCTCTCTCTGTCCTCTCTCTGCTCCTCTCTCTGCTCTCCTCTCTCTTTCTGCTCCTCTCTGCTTCTCTCTGCTCCCTCTCTCGCTCCTCTCTGCCCTCTCTCCGCTCCTCTCTCCGCTCCTCCTGCTCCTCTCTCCGCCTCTCTCCTCTATCGCCTTCTGCTCCTCTCTTCGCTCTCTTGTCCTCCTCTGCTCTCTCTGCTCCTCTCTCGCTCCTCTTCCGCTCCTCTCTCTGCTCCCTCTCTCCGTCCTCTCTCTCTATCGCTCCTCCTCTGCTCTCTCTCGCTCTCTGCTCTCTCTCTCTCCTCTCTGCTCCTCTCTCTGCCCTCTTCTGCTCTTCTTGCTCCTTCCTGCCTCTCTCGCTCCCTCTGCTCCCTCGCTCCTCCCTCTCCGCCTCCTCTCTCCGCTCCTCTCTCCGCTCCTCTTCCGCTCCTCTCTCCGCTCCTCTCTCCGCTCCTCTCTCCGCTCCTCTCTCCGCTCCTCTCTGCTCCTCTCTCCGCTCCTCTCTCCGCTTCCTCTCTCCGCTGCCTCTCTCCGCTCCTCGCTCCGCTCCTCTCTCCGCTCCTCTCTGCTCCTCTCTCCGCTCCTCTCTCCGCTCCTCTCTCCGCCCCTCTCTCTCGCTCGCTCTCTCGCTCCTCTCTCTGCTCCCTCTCTCCTGCTCTCCTCTCTCCGCTCTTCTCTCTGTCTCCTCCTCTCTGCTCCTTCTTCGCTCCTCTATCTGCTCCTCTCTCCGCTCCTCTCTCTCTCTCTGCCTCCTCTCTCCTGCTCCTCTGTCTTGCGCTCCTTCTCCGCTCCTCTTCTCCCCTCTCTCTGCTCCTCTCTCTGCTCCTCTCTCCGCTCCTCTCTCTGCCCCTCTCTGCTCCTCTCTGCTCCTCTCTCTGCTCCTCTCTGCTCCTCTCTCTGCTCCTCTCTGTTGCACTTGATACATTTTCTAATTAAACAAATGTCATATTTTTCTATGAATGAAGTTTTTATTTGGTTGTTTCTAGAACGAGGAAAAACGCCGCTCGTTTTTTACAACGTAAAATCAAATTGAACCAAAGCAGAAAATCAGACTTTTACAAACGGTGAAATTTAACAAACAATGTTCAACAAAAGAACTTTAACTTTCACACACAAATAAGGCTGAAAATAAATACAAATTCTGGAGCAAAAACAGACACAAACTATTGAAATGTTTTAAAGAGAGACATTTTAAAGCACATTTTAAAGAGACGTTTCATTGGTTCAGCTTCTGCTTCTCGAACTACATTCAACAATTCTACATTTTTACGCTAAATTTAAATTCTAAGTTAAAAGAGAATTAAAAAAGGCCTTGTTTGTTTCAAATCTTTTGTTTTTGTTTTGGCAGCGTTTTCTTCTTCACTGAAAAATCCCCACAGCGAAAGAAAACGAAGAAAGGCCACGCCTGAAGGGGGCGCTCTGTGGCTCACTGGAGGTCATTCACAGTTAAAGACGTTGGTCACAAACTGAATCTCATGAACCTTTTGGTCAAAGTAGTATTTGGCTCTAAATCTAAAAAAAACTTCAAAAATACAAAATTACTTTTCAGAAAAACTCTTTGGAGCGAGTTACGAAAGAGTTTTACAAAAGAAACTGTTTTAAATCAAACAGTTTGGAAATGTTCAAATATTCATCGTTAAAACTCGTCAAATCTTCTTCGTTCGGACGCTCGTTAAAAAGGCATTTCCAGTTTTCACCCAGTTCAAAAACAGAATCGAGGTAAACATTGGTTTTAGATCGTTTTGGTTCCAGTCCAGCAGCTAACGGCTAACGGTTCAGCCTGAGGTAGAGCTCTTTGGAGGAAGTGAGATCACAAGGAAGGAAGGAAGGAGTCAAGGAAACGAGGGGAGGAGGTGAGGAGGGAAGGAGACAGGAAACGAACAAAGGGAAGTGAGTCGGCTCGGCCCAAATCCGGTTTCGCATTGACGCGGCTAACAAAGCCAACAGTGATGCTAACAGTGATGCTAACAGTGATGCTAACAGTGATGCTAACAGTGATGCTAACAGTGATGCTAACAGCATGATGCCAGCACTGAATGCTAACACTGATGCTAAATGGCTAGATGCTAACAGCACCTGATGCTAGCACTGATGCTAGCACGCAATGCTAGCTACTGATGCTAGCAGACTGATGCTAACACTGATGAGCTAGCACTGATGCTAGCACTGATGCTAGCCACTGAATGCTAGCACTGATGCTAACACTGATAGCTAGCACTGATGCTAGAGCACTGATGGCTACACTGATGCTAACACTACTGTGCACATGATGCTACACTGATGCTACACTGATGCTAGCACTGATGCTAGCACTGATGCTAACACACTGATGCGAGCACTGATGCTAACACTGATGCTAGCACTGATGCTAACACTGTTGCTAAGCACTGATCTAGCACTGATGCTAACAGAACAATTTGAGCCCAAATCAGGTTTTTTAAAATCCTGAAATAAGAATGACATCATCTTGTTAAAGTAAAAGCATGCTTTACTTTGTGTCCAAAGGGCACTGACGTTAAAAACTCTCACATACATGTAAATAAACATCGCTCTGTAGCGATATAGTTAGCATGAGGCTAATGCTAATGCTCTTTGATCCTTTAGTTTCACTTTGACAGAGCTCCTTCAAACATAGTAATATAAATATTCGGTTAAGCGCATCTGCAGTTGTCCTCCAGACGGAGAGAAATGTAACTATATATGTCTATATAAATATATACTTATTAATATATATTTATAATATATATTTATTATATATACTTATAATATATACTTTATTACCAATCTGCTTCTGTTTTCACTGTGGCTTTAATGCTTTTTACGATGTAAATATAATGTGAATATATATAAATGCATTCTGAACTTAATATATATAAATGCATTTGAACTTAAATATATATAAATGCATTTGAACTTAAATATATAAAATGCATTAGAATGTATATATATATAAATGCATTTGAACTTATATATATACATGCATTAGAATGTAAATATATATAAATGCATTAGATATGTAAATAATATAATAAGATGCCATTAGAATGTAAATATATAGAATGCATTAGAAGTGTAAATATAATCTATAAATGCTTAAGTGTAAATATATATAAATGCATTTTGAACTTTTAAAATTAATATAAATTAAATTGCATTAGAGTGTTAAATATATATAAATGCTTAGAAACTTTAAATCATATATAAATGCATTAGAGTGTACAATATATATAAATGCATAGAACTTAAATATTTATATCATAGTGTGATATACATGCATTTAGATGTATAATGCATTAGAATGAATATATAAATGCATTAGAGTGTAAATAATATATAATGCATTAGAACTTAAAATATATATAATGGCATTAGAGTAATATATATATGCATTAAATTATATAATAAATGCATTAGAATGTAAATATTAAATGATAATAATAATCGCATATAGAATGTAAATATATAAAATGCATTAAAGAATTAAATATATAGTAAATGCAATTAGAAAGTGTAATATACTATAAATGCATTAGAACTTAATATAGATATAAATGCCATTAGAGTGTAATATATATCAGCTGCATTAGAATGTAAATAATATATAAATGCATTAGAATGTAAATATATATAAAATGCATTAGAATGTAAATATATATACATGCATTAGAGTGTAAATATATATAAATGCCATTTGGAACTTAAATATATATAAATGCATTAGAGGTAAATATATATAAACTGCATTACGAACATTAAATAATATATAAATGCCATTAGAGTGTCAATAGTATATATAATGTCATTAGAACTTTAAATATTTATAATGCATTAGAGTGGTAAATATATATAATGGCCATTAGAGTCGTAAATATATAATAAATGCAATAGAACTTAAAATATATTATGCTATGTAGAGGTGTAAATATATAATCAATGCATTAGAAACTTAAATATATCACATAATGCATTAGAATGTAAATCATATAATAAATGCATTTAGAATGTAAATATATATAAATGCATTAGAAACTTAACATATATAAATGCATTAGAGGTGTAAATATATATAGCATTAGAACTTAAATATATATAATGCATTAGACGTTGGTAAATATATATAAATGCATTAGAACTTAAATATAATATAAATGCAATTAGGGAATGATAAGATATATATAAATGCAATTAGAATGTATATATATAAATGCATTAGAAATTATAATATATATAAATGCATTAGAGTGTACAATAATATATAAATGCTTGACTTAAATTACTATAAATGCATTCGATTGTAAATATATATAATGCAATTAGAACTTAAATATATATAAATGCATTAGAATGTTAAAATATATATAAATGCCATTCAGAAACTTAAATATATATAAATGCATTAGATGTGTAAATAATATACATGCATTAGAACTTAATATAATATAATATGCATTAGAATATAAATATATATAAAGTGCTTAGAACTTAAATATATATAAAATGTCATTAGTGTAATATACATATAAATGGGCATTAGAACTTGAAATATAATATAAATGCATCTAGTGTAAATATTATATATGCATTGAACTTAAATATATATAAATGCATTAGAATGTAAATATATTTAGACACAGATATGTGATGGAAAAAAACTAAAAGTCGGAGGTCAAAACTGAGAAAACCTGATATGAAAAGAGCCGTGAAGAGAAGCGAAGGCCGAAAGAGGACGCAAGGACGTGGTTAAGGGAAACGAGGGAGCAAGGAATACAAGGAACAAGGAGATAAAGGGGTAAAGGAGTCAAGTGTGGAGGCGCTTGTCCCTGTTAGTCTTGTTTGTTATTGGCTGGTTTTGTTCCCAGTTAGGGGCGTGGTCAATGTCTGCTGTTGGGGGCGGTGGTCAGGGGTGGGGTGAGCGCAGGTTGGTGGGCGGGTTGGGCTGTTGGATGGTACACAACGACCGGAGCCCGAACCGATTTCCTCTAAAAAACAGATACAAACATGTAAAAGAAAATAATGCAATACTTAATGGATTATTCCAGTTTCGTTTTTTATTATTTACATAACTCTAAAGCTGTATGCTTTTATTTTTCTCATTAGTTACTTATTAAAACAATAATTATTACCGTTATTCCTGCTTATTTTGAGATTTTGGGGAGGGAACTAAGGGTTTATATCCTCCTCATGTGTCAGCCGCCGCCCACAGGATGGGACCTTCTGATAATGGGAGTTTTCTTTTTTTGGTTTCACTTAGAGACTGCTCTCTTTGTTTTATAACAGCCCTGTAATGGGCCATCTCTACATCCTATTGTGACCTTGACTTTGGGCTCCCTCTCCCGCAGTACCTGATTAGCATCAGAAAGCCAATCGGGCGTACTCAGGGCGTCTCAGGGCGTCTCCAGGGCGTCTCCAGGGTTTCAATACAGAACCAATATATAAAAACCGTAAAGGTTTGAATCTTGAATCATACCAATCACGTTCCTTTGTTGTGAATATTGTTACCAGTGACAATAAAAATATATCCTGATCCTGAATGTTCAGGTCCCTCATAACATTGATGTGCGCTGAGAAGGCTTCAAGCATCATCACAAAAGTGTCGTCCACAGGTAACCGACATCAAAAGACTTGGAGGCAGAGCCTGAAAAGAGAAGGTCAGAGCCTTCTTCTCAAACTGCTCCATGGTTCCAAACTTGGCCAAGATGGGAGACGACGAGGCGAGCCCAAGGCACAGCCCAGAGGCTACAAGAAGAAGCTGATAAGACCAGCGGCAAGTCAAACTTCATTTTTCGAGAGGGCCATGATTTTTGGTGGGGCCAAGACCTCTGGGCCGGAGGTGCACTCCACGCCACTGTAACCAGAATGTTAGAGTTCGTGTAAAGACCCCAACACTGGTTCTGACCTCTGTTACACTAACATTGTAGTTTGTCTAATAAACATGTCCGGAATGCTCCTCTCAGCCTGTTGGAGACCCGACTTGGGCCTCCTGATCCAAAGTGAAGAGAACCAAAAAGCAGGACAAAAGGGACAAAAGGGAAACAGAACCAAGAAGAAAGGGGGTCTGCTGTCCCTATATTTCTCTGCTCCACACTTATGTCCTCGGGACTGTCGGAACAAAGTCCCTGTTTAATTTCAAACCAGGAACACTTAACTTAAGACCTAAACTGGTCCATCCTAAGGACAAGCATGATGTAGTGTATTCTCATCCAATGCAGTGAAGAAAGTTGTTAAAGAGCGCCACATAGGGGAGACTAAACAGCCACTGCACACAGAGGCTTTATCAGGCACAGAAAGACACTCCGAGTTTCAGGACCCCAGAGCGCTGTGCATCTTACATCTTAAAAGCCACAACACCACTCTATTGAAGAACAGAGAGGAGAAGGTTCAGGAGAAGAGATGGTTTGAAGGAGGAGTTAAGGAGGGTGAAGGAGAGTTTTAAGGAGATGTTAAAGGAGGAGTTAAGGAGGAGTTAAAGGTCCAACCTTCGCGGTCGTGTATAAGAGTGTGCTGTTAGCCATGGAGACGCCCAGGGCTATTCTGATGCTCATCAGGTCCTCAGCTGATGAGGGAGCTACAGTCAGGTCAACAATAGGGATGTAGAGAGGCCCATGAGCAGGGCACAAAGAGAGTGGTCTCAAGGGATAACTGTAAACACCCGACTTTTATCAGGGGATGCCCGCCCCCTGTGGGCCGGGGCTTACTCAGAGGACAGGATACATTTCTGAGTTCTCAGACTCGATCACAGATTGAGAATGAATTTGAAGCTTTTCTACAAATAGATTTTATAAGTGCAATACTTTTACTTTATCTGTACTGTTATTAAGTATCAACATTGGAGTACTTTTCTTCCACCACATCTAATTTACGGATGGATCTTACTGAGGTGAGTAGGAGATTACATCATTTTATACATTGTGGCTATCGCACGCGCACACACACATTTGTCACACACACACAACATACCACATGCAGAGCAGGGAAGTGTCCATAACTCTTCCAGAGGGCACAACGGTAGAAACGCTCACCTGACTCAGCTCAATGTTCTCCACTTTGGCTCTGACCCCCGAGTCGTGTTTGTGACTGCGAGACCTGCAAAAGAAGAGGAGTTAGGAGGCAAGGAAGAGGAGTTAGGAGGCAAGGGGGAGGAGTTAGGAGGCAAGGAAGAGGAGTTAGGAGAGGAAGAGGAGTTAGGAGGCAAGGAGGAAGAATTAGGAGGCAAGGGGGAGGAGTTAGGAGGCAAGGGGGAAGAGTTAGTAGGCAAGGAAGAGGAGTTAGGAGGCAAATGGGAGGAGTTAGGAGGCAAAGGGGAAGAGTTAAGAGGCAAAGGGGAGGAGTTAGGAGGCAAGGAAGAGGAGTTAAGAGGCAAGGAGGAGGAGTTAGAAGGAAAAGGGGAGGCGTTAGGAGGCAAGGAGGAGTTAGGAGGCAAGGAAGAGGAGTTAGGGAGGCAAAGGGAGGAGTTAGGAGGAAAGGGGGAGGAGTTAGGAGGCAAGGGGGAAGAGTTAGTAGGCAAGGAAGAGGAGTTAGGAGGCAAGGAAGAGGAGTTAGGAGGCAAATGGGAGGAGTTAGGAGGCAAGGGGAAGAGTTAGGAGGCAAGGAAGAGGAGTTAGGAGGCAAGAAGAGGAGTTAGAGGCAAAGGGGAGGAGTTAGGAGTTAAGGAAGAGGAGTTAGGAGGCAAATGGAGGATTAGGAAGTTAAGGGGAAGAGTTAGAGGAGTTAGGAGGCAAGGAAGAGGAGTTAGGAGGCAAGGAGGAAGAGTTAGGAGGCAAAGGGGAGGAGTTAGGAGGCAAGGGGAAGAGTTAGGAGGCAAGGGGAGGAGTTAGGAGGCAAGGAAGAGGAGTTAGGAGGAGGAAGAGAGTTTAAGGAGGCAAGGGAGGAGTTAGGAGGAGTTAGGAGGCAAGGAAGAGGAGTTAGAGGAGGAGGAGGAAGAAGAAGGGGAGGAGTTAGGAGGCAAGGAGCAGGAGTTAGAGGTCAGGATGAGGAGTAGGAGAACAAAAGGGAGGAGTTAGGGGGCAAAGAGGAGGGAGTTAGGCAAGGAAGTTAGAGGTCAGGATGAGGATTAGGAGGCAAAGGGGAGGCTTTAGGAGGCAAGGGGAGGCTTTAGGAGGCAAGGAAGAGAGTTAGGAGGCAAGGAAGTTAGGAGGTCAGGATGAGGAGTTAGGAGGCAAAGGGGAGGCTTCAGGAGGCAAGGAAGAGAAGTTAGGAGGCAAAGGAGGAGGAGTTAGGAGGCAAAGTAGGAGGAGTTCGATGGCTTGTGTTTTATGTAATTTGTGTGTATTTTGAGTGTGTTGTTTCTGTGTGTGTTTTGCACCTGTGTCGCTGCAGCAGGAGGACCAGCAGGAGGCAGCAGAGGACACATGCCACGCCGCTGTGTAGACCATCAGAAAGAGAGGAGCGGTCGCCACGGGAACATTCACAGCCTGGTAACATGACATACAGAGGTCACGTGATCCTACACACAACACTTCTACGCACACGGCACGACACGTCCTACGACACGTCCTACGCAGAACGACTTCTGGAATAAGGTGAATACATCACTTAAACTAGGAAAGAAGCCATCATCTCCTTAAGGCCTAAAGAGGGGAAGGACCGACGTGACTGTGCCTCACATAGACCCATCTCAGGTCTGAATGTGGACTATCGTTTCTACTCCTCAATTCTGTCTAAATCCTCCAAATGTGATCCACAATGATCAGACCGGATTTATGAGCAAACGACAAACACAAGACAACATCAGACCATCTTTACACACAATGAGCCAAATACACACACACAACAAAACAAAGTGGAATAAGAAGTCTGGACCTGAGAAGGTCTGGATTCTGTGAGCTGGACTTATTTATTTAGATGATTTAATAATATAAATATTGAGGCTCTTTACGATGGTCCAACATCAAGTATTAAAATGAACGTCACTCCACAGACTCACTGGACAGAGGGGTGACACAGGGCTGTGCTTGGTCCCCCTTTTGTTCACTTTGTACTTGGAAATCGGCCCAATTTATCAGACAATCGAAAACCATCGATGGCGTTTCAATGGGAAAGAACATAACCAGACATTTCCATTCCTAATGTGATGCGTTTCCTTCATGATATTGGTCCAAAGTCTGGTCCAAAGTCTGGACACAAATTGAATGTACAAAAAGACTGAATTCTCTCTTACTGGCGCCCCCTTCTGGTAATGCGCTCTGGTCATGTTCTGTGTTTCATGTTCTTTATGTGTTATTAATCAAATACAAATATAATGACATAAATACCTGGAGCGCTGGGCTCGGCCAGAGAAACCAGGCGTGTGTTTGAGGAACTGTCTCCGTTTCCATTAAACGCCACGAGCTCCACCTCGTACACGGCTCCAGATTCTGAAACAGGAAGGACACGTTTACCATAATCTAGACGCACAAACCAGAGCTGCAACCATAACCAACTCATCGTGACAAATTCCACTGCAAAAATATTTTTCCTCTCATTTCAATGATTTTATTTTTTTAATGAAAGAACATATAAAAACAAACACAGAGACAGAGAGAGCAGACATAATGTCCATCAGAATCTCAGTCCAGTCCTTGATCGTCGGTGCATTTTGTGTCATCCATTTTTTTGCGAGGGCCTTTTTCGCTGCAGCCAGGAGGAGGCGCCAGACATAACTGCTGGTTGTGTCCACGGCAGGAGTCCTGAGGCCCGAACACAGAGTTCAGAGTCCAGTGGGACGGTGATGTCATCGTGTCTTTAAGGCTTTGTTGATCTCAGTCCAAAACGTGTGAACAACAGGACAATCCCAGAACACATGATAGTGGTTTGCCTCCTGGTGCGCTGTTTCTCCAACAGTCTGCATTTCCCTGGGAATAATGGGCACTTTGACATGGGGTTCTAAAGAAGAGAGACACACTTTCCAACAGAGTTCCCTCCAAACATGTGACTTTGTGGTTCTCCACTGAGATGTACTTATACTTTCCACTCTTCATCCTCCAGAACAAGTGACCCTCTTTCCCCTTCATGTAATCAGGGGAGTGAGTGCCCGGATTGTGAATACATTCATTTCATTAGATATTAATCTCCTTGAAATTCAGATTTTGAGCTTTAATGGTTTTAGTCAAGTTCTGATGTGTAGTGACCTGCAGATGACCTCTGAATGTTGCCAATGGTGACTGGAAGGCAGGAGTAAGGTTTTCGACAAGGCAAGTTTATTGTAGAGCACAATTTGTACACAAAGGCAATTCAAAGTGTTTCACAACAGGAAAAAAACCACGGTACTGGAGATTTATGCCGAGACAAGTTCCTGTGTTTGTGAATTTTGTTCATTGACAATGGCAATAAACCGCCCTGATCCTGATCCTGATCCTGATCCTGATCCTGATTCTGATCTATTCTGATCTGATCCTGATCCCCTGATCTGATTCTATGACCCTGATCGTGATTCTGATCCTGATTCTGGGTCTCTGCAGGAGCCACTTAGATTAATTTTGGAATAAACTTTTCCATCAAAATGACTGCTTTGGATTAAAATGAACTATAGAGCCATTTCTCTCCAAGACAAAGCTATCAACGCTAAAAGACTGTGGGGTCTTCAAGGAGCTCAGGAATAATCTTCTCCAAAACGTTCTGCATCCTCTCCCTCCTCTGCTTCTACGCCCACAAGCCCAAGTAGGATCGACCCTGACCTAACCCTAACCCTAACCTAACAACCTAACCTAACCCTAAACCCTAACGCACCTAACACCAAATCCAGGACTTAAATCATGTTATTATTCTTATCAAGTTATCAACTCTGGCCGCGGCGCCCCGTTGGCCCGCGGCGCCACGTCTCGGCCCGCGGCGCCCCCGTCTCGCGGGGCCTCCTTCTTGGCCCTTACGCGTGTGCATTATCTGAAATGCGCTGCTCGACTTCCCCATGCGTGGGCCCTTACCCCTGCTTCAGCCAGCGGTAACTGGCAGCAGCCGGGCCCATGGCAGCGATCTCCTCGCTCTAAGAAAGTCCGTGTGTGTGTGTGTGTGTGTGTGAGTGTGTGTGTGTGTTACCCAGGTGGCAGAAGGTGTGTGTGCGTGTGTGCGTGTGTGTGTGTGCGTGTGCGTGTGTGTGTTACCCAGGTGGCAGAAGGGTGTGTGTGCGGTGTGGTGTGTGAGTGTGTGTGTGTTTCCAGATGGCAGAAGGTGTGTGTGCGTGTGTGCGTGTGTGCGTGCGTGCGTGTGTTACCCAGGTGGCAGAAGGTGTTTATGTGTGTGTGTGTTACCCAGATGGCAGAAGGTGTGTGTGTGCGTGTGTGTGTGTGCGTGTGTTACCCAGACGGCAGAAGGTGTGTGTGTTGATGTGTGCGCGCAGGGTCTCTCTCATTGGCTCCTGTCCGTCTCTCTTGGGGACACACTGTGGATCTGGAGTCGGAAGCCTTGGACCTGACCCGGTTTGGGCAGGTCCCAGTAAACCTGGATCGCAGTCTGGTTTAGGACTTTAGTGAAGAA
>BJKM01001314.1:19048-31617 GCA_015082035.1 Chaenogobius annularis | reverse complement strand
CCCTAATGTCTGTCCATCATGTCTTTGTCCCTTATGTCTCATGTCTCTCTCCATCATGTCCCTCATGTCTCCATCATGTCTCTGCCCCTCATGTCCCTCATGTCTCTCTCCCTCATGTCTCTGTCCCTTATGTCTCTTACATCACTCTAACCCTTCGTAAGTAAAAGCTCTTTAACTGGAGCCATATTCTAACTTGTAATAAATTATGGTTAGATAAAAATCCCGATTGTCATGAAACCATAGACCACTTTTACTGTGGTTGTTGTACCTCCGAGTTTACGGAAATGAACCACAAAGCCGATGATGTCCCTGGGACCCGGAGCGCCCCCTGCAGGCGGAGATGGTCCCAACTCAGCTGGATGGAGGAGAGCTGAGGGGCATGCCTGCACTCCAGTAGGCATGATGGGAGATCTGATCCGTGGGTCAGAGCCAGACGCGCACTCGCCTGATTGGTCCCTGAAACAGTGACACGATCAGCCCAGATTTAACTTTGAAGAAGCCTCAGAAACGCTGAGCCCAGTCAGTGACCCCAATGCCTCAGTGCCCTCAGTACCCAGTGCCCCCAGTGCCCTCAGTGCCCCACCCCCAGTGCCCCAGTGCCCCAGTCCCCCAGCCCCCCAGTGCCCCAGTGCCCTCAGTGCCCCCAGTGACCCAGTGCCCCCAGTGCCCCCAGTGCCCTCAGTAACCCAGTGATCACAGTGCCCCCAGTGCCCTCAGTGCCCCAGTGACCCCAGTGCCCCCAGTGCCCCCAGTGCCCTCAGTAACCCCAGTGACCCCAGTGCCCCCCAGTTCCCCCAGTGCCCCAGTAACCCCAGTGCCCCAGTGCCCTCAGTGACCCCAGTGCCCTCAGTGCCCTCAGTACCCCAGTACCCCCAGCCCTCAAGACCCCAGTGCCCTCAGTGCCCCAGTGCCCTCAGTACCCCCAGTGCCCCAGTGCCCTCAGTGACCCCAGTGTGCCCTCAGTGCCCTCAGTGCCAATCAGGCTTTCTAACAGGGTATATTAGATGCCCTGCCTTCTCTAAACTGGAGTCGGGTTAGGGTTTGGGGGAAAGAGAAAGAAGCCAGGGGGTTAGAGTTAGGGTAATGGTATGGTTAAGGTATGGTAGGGTTAGGGTAGGGTTATGCTTTCTGGTGTATTTAGCTGCAGCTTTTTCCACTTTTGTTCAAAGGGTTAGGGTTAGGGTAGAGTTAGGGTAGGGTTAGGATAAGGGTAGTTAGGGTAGGGTTAGGGTAGGGTAGGGGTAGGGTTAGGGTAGGGTTAGAGTAGGGTAGGGTTAGGGTTAGGGTAGGGTAAGGGGTTAGGTAGGGTAGGGTAAGGGAGGGTTAGGTAAGGGTAGGTTAGGTAGGGTAAGGGTGGTAGGGTAGAGTAGGGTAAGGGTAGGGTAGTAGGGTAGGGTTAGGGTAGGGTAGGGTAGGGTAGGTTAGGGTTAGGGGTAGGGTAGGGTAGGGTAGGGTAGGGTAGGGTAGGGTAAGGGTAGGGTTAGGGTAGGGTTATGCTTTCTGGTGTTATTGAGCTGCAGCTTTTTCCACTTTTGTTCAAAACACAGTCATATCTCATTTCAGGGCTCAATCGTTTTCTTGCAGATCGCTGCCCTCCAGTGGCCACTCCGAGCCTTCAGTTATATGTGGCAGACAGGTGCATTGTGGGAGCGGTGCATTGTGGGAGTGGTGCCTTGTGGGAACCATAGTTACCGGCGCTGTTCTCGGCGATGCACTGGTAAATGGCCTCATCATCCACTGTGATCCGAGTGATCGCCAAAGTCCTGAAACAAATGAATACAATTTCAATCATGGTCAAATAAATACGCCTATTTTTGGGTTTGTATGTGGGTGGGGCCTACGAACATGTGGGTGGGGCCTGTGAACATGTGGTGGGGCCTGTGATTATGTGGGCGGGGCCAACTCACGAGTTTCCATCGCTGATGCGCACATTAGCGTTAGCCTTTAGCAGACGTCCGTTCTTGAGCCAGGTGAGACTGGGCTCAGGTTTCTCCGGCCGCAGTGCAGGTGAAGACTGCACTGCCCCCTGGAGTCCGCGACAGGGACTGCGGCCACTGTGTGAACTCAGGAGGAGCTGCAGAACACAAACGCACAATCACATACACATACACATACACATACAATATAATTACCATGAACTTTGTGACGTGAACTCGTGTGCGTGTGCAGCAGACAGACAGGGGCGGAGTAGAGCGCCCCCTGCAGGTATTATCTGGACTCATTCAAAGGACGTCACTTTCTGTTCGCATTATTCACCACTTGGACTTGATGACACCTTTGCTATGCTATCATTAGCATGCTAACAGCGCTCTTCCTGCTTTATGGCGCTAAAACGCATCGAACCAAAGCCCAGCGCTCATTCCCACATGTCCTCGGGGTTCGGGTCGTCCCTTGAGGTCGCCAGCAGGAGGCGCAGTGGTTCCCAAAGAGGGGTCTGGGGCTCCAAACAAGCATATTCATGAAAACTGAGTGAGTGCTGCTCGTGGTGGAGTGGTTAGCACACATGCCTGCCAAAGGGCTCTCAACAATATGCTGCATGTCCTGCCCTGGTCTCATCCCCATTCACACTGTCCTGTCAAATAAAGACAAAAAATCCTAACCCCATACTTGATCAGGATCTGAACCAGTTTGAGCAGGATCTGGACCAGTTTGAGCAGGATCTGGACCAGTTTGAGCAGGATCTGAACCAGTTTGACTAGAATCTAAGCAGGTCTAGAGCCGGGCGTACCTTGGACCTGCAGGCGTCCCAGAGCAGTCCGTCTGGTCCTGGATCCGGGCCGGTTTGCAGAGCAGACGTAGACTCCGCTGTGGTCCACACTGGCGTCTGAGATCATCAGGTTTCCAGATCCAAGAACCTGGACTCCTGGACTCCCTCCTGACCTCCAGTCTTGAACCAGAGAGCGACCAGGTGTTAGACACCGGGTCTAGACCAGCGAGGAAGCGACCGGGTTAGACCAGAGAGCGACCGGGTTAGACCAGAGAGCGACCGGGTTAGACCAGAGAGAGACCGGGTTAGACCGGGTTAGAGAGAGCGATGACCAGAGAGCGACAGAGAGCGGGTTAGACCAGAGAGAGACCGGGGTTAGACCAGAGAGCGACCGGGTTAGACCAGAGAGCGACCGGTTAGACCAGAGAGCGACCGGGAGTTAGACCAGAGAGAGGAGACCGGGTTAGACCAGAGAGAGAGCGACCGGGTTAGACCAGAGAGCGACCGGGTTAGACCCGGTTAGAGAGAGACGACCGGGTTAGACCAGAGAGCGACCGGGTTAGACCGACAGAGAGAGACCGGGTTAGACCAGAGAGAGACCGGGTTAGACCAGAGAGCGACCGGGTTAGACCGACCGGTTAGACCAGAGAGACCGGGTTAGACCAGAGAGACCGGGTTAGACCAGAGAGAGACCCAGAGAGCGACCGGGTTAGACCAGAGAGAGACCGGGTTAGGACAGACCAGAGAGAGACCGACCGGGTTAGACCAGAGAGTTAGACCGGGTTAGACCGAGAGAGAGACCGGGTTAGACCGGGTTAGACCCAGGGTTAGACCAGAGTTAGACCGACCGGGTTAGACCAGAGAGCTAGACCCGACCGGTTAGACCAGAGAGAGACCGGGTTAGACCAGAGAGACCGACCGGGTTAGACCAGAGAGCGACCGGGTTAGACCAGAGAGAGTTAGAGAGAGCGACCGGGTTAGACCAGAGAGAGACCGGGTTAGACCAGACCAGAGAGAGACCGGGTTAGACCAGAGAGCACCGGGTTAGACCCGCGGGTTAGACCAGAGAGAGACCGGGTTAGACCAGAGAGCGACCGGGTTAGACCAGAGAGAGACCGGGTTAGACCAGAGAGACCAGAGAGCGACCGGGTTAGACCAGAGAGACCGGGTTAGACCAGAGAGCGACCGGGTTAGACCAGAGAGAGACCGGGGTTAGACCAGAGAGAGAGCGGGTTGGACCAGAGAGCGACCGGGTTAGGTTAGACCAGAGAGAGACGGGTTAGACCAGAGAGCGACCGGGTTAGACCCAGAGAGAGACCGGGTTAGACCAGAGAGCGACCGGGTTAGACCAGAGAGCGGACCGGGTTAGACCAGAGAGCGACCGGGTTAGACCAGAGAGCGACCGGGTTAGACCAGAGAGCGACCGGGTTAGACCAGAGAGCGAGAGACCGACCGGTTAGACCAGAGGAGACCAGAGAGAGACCGGGTTAGACCAGAGAGAGACCGGGTTAGACCAGAGAGAGACCGGGTTAGACCAGAGAGAGCGGGTTGGACCAGAGAGAGACCAAATCTGGTGAATGACTTCAAATGGGGAATGACAGAGACAGAGGCGGGGTCATATGTAAAGGGGGCGGGTTCAGATGCAAAGGGGCGTGTCTCACCTGTGACGGACAGCTGCGCCTCGTCGCTGTAGCGTGTGTTTGCGATGTTTGAGGCGACGCAGCGAAACAAACCTGCGTCAGTGCGACTCACGGGGGCAATCTGCAGAATGCCCACCGGGAGCAGCGTGTACCTGAAAGTACACCACAAAAAATACTTCAATACTACAGCAGTACTGCAGAATGCCCACCGGGAGCAGCGTGTACCTGAAAGTACACCACAAAAAATACCTTAATACTACAACAGTACTGCAGAATGCCCACCGGGAGCAGCGTATAAAGGGGGCAGATATGCACTGGTTAAAGGTAATATTAATAGAAAGGTTTTTACTCTGTTGAATGTGTATGCTCCACCAGGGGGCGATATCACCTTCTATACAGATATTATGGACCTGATTGTGAACCACTCTGAGGGAACCCTAATCTGTGGCGGCCATTGGAATCTTCATGTTAAATACACTGGACGTATCGAACTCATGAGGCGCTGGAGGAACAAGTGACCTCTGGAGGGAGATGAACCCTCGGGCGCGCCAGTGTACCCCGTTTTCTATTCCACGTACAATCTACTCCAGAATAGACTACTTCTTTATCTTCAATTCAAATGGATTTATTGTTGGAACGCCCAAAATCACCACAGCAGCAGTCACGAGGCGACAGTGAAAAACAGATTAAACAGTAAAGACAGATCTGAAGTCACTGAAGCAGATTTAGGAACAATAGACCTCAGAGATCATGCTCCTTCTACATCTCTGTGGACCTGGAGGAAAGATGAAGAAACACAATTTGGAGGTTCAAGTCCAGCCTGTTTAAGACCCTTTGTTTAAGGACAACATGTCCAACATTAAGACTTAATGTTGGACAATGACCCCGGGGAAGATGAAGCTGAGAATTTGGGGGTCACTGCCCCGAGTGCTCAGATGACCACGGGCACCCCTTTGGCCTTCACCTTCCACGCCTTCTCCAGCTACGCTCAGAGCCCTTGGTGTTTTTCCAATTTCTCATGTTCCTTTCTTCTGATGTTTCCATCACTTGGTGTTGCCACATCAACCACATCGGCTGGTTGCCGCTGGCGCTGCATGTATCAACCACATCGGCTGGTTGCCGCTGGCGCTGCATGTGTGCTTTCTCTGCAGCCTCTCACACCTGCAGTTCTGTGCTGGTCTCAGGGGTCTCTCCTTAGGTCTGCTCTGGTGTGGTATTTCTTGGTGCTCAGGGCCTGGTCCTGTGCAGCCATGATGAGAGCCTCTGTGCTGTCCTTCAGACCGGCCCCCTCAGTTATGTTCTGGTGGTACATCCCATGTAGGGGCGTGTCCTCCCATGATGGTCCCTCCTCCAGCACCTCCTCCTCTGTTCCCCATTGCCTGAGACCTTCACTGAGCACGTCCTCTGTTGGAGCCTCGTCCTTGATGTTCTTGTGGCTCTTGGATATTTCATCCTGGAGAGTGGCTCTCACACTCACTAGTCCACGGCCTCCTTCCTTACGGCTCGTGTACAGTCTCAGGGGGCTTTGGGGGAGGAGCTTTTGCGTCCTAACATCTGTGGTCTGTATCTCCTCCTTTGGCCTCCTTATTCTTCCTGCAGGGCATCTGACACAGGGCGGAGCTGTTTTATTGCCCGAGATTTGTTCTTGCCCTTGAGCTGCTTCTGAGGACTTGCCTTGCTCGTTGGAGGTATTTGGCTGATGTCTCTTTCCTCGTTGCCATTTGCCTGTGGTATTCCAGGGTACTGTAGCCATCAATGTCTGCTATTGTTCCTTCTGGGAGTGAGACCCCTTCTGTGAGGACCACCTTCCCTCTCTTATATATATATATATATATATATATATATATATATATATATATATATATATATATATATATATATATATATATATATATATATATATATATATATATATTATATATATATATATATAATATATATATATATATATATATTAATATTATATAAATATATTATAGTATATGTGTGTGTGTGTGTATAATATATATATATATATATATATATATATTAAATATGTATAGTGTGTTATATATACATATATATTATAATAATATATATATATATATATATATATATATATATATATATTATATATATATATATATATACATATACATACACATACACATTTACACATACAATATGGCGTTGTGTGGTGTACCTGGCGTCGTGTTCCATGCAGCACCTGTCGGTTGCGCTTGCAGGTGATGTTAGCTTCAGGGATTCCGTTGACTTGACAGCTGAGCCGAGCCACGCCCCTTCAGGCACCACCAGGGGACTGCGGCATCTGTGATAAGAACTTTGGCAACGCTGAAACATATCCAACAGTTTATGAGATTTATGAGTATGTAGTAGTTGTATCAGTATGTAAAGGTTGTAGTTACAGTAGTAAAGTATGTAGTGGTTGTAGTTACAGTAAGTAAAGTATGTAGTGGTTGTAGTTACAGTAGTAAAGTATGTAGTGGTTAGTTACAGTAGTAAAGTATGTAGTGGTTGTAGTAGTACAGTAGTAAAGTATGTAGTGGTTGTAGTTTACAGTAGTATTAGTATGTAGTGGTTGGAGTTACACTAGTATTAGAAGTAGGTGGTTGGAGTTACAGTAGTATTAGCAGTAGTGGGTTGTAGTTACAGTAGTAAAGTATGTAGTGGTTGTATTACAGTAGTAAAGTATTGTAGTGGTTGTAGTTACAGTAGTATAAGTATGTAGTGGTTGTAGTTATAGTAGTATTAGTATGTAGTGGTTGGAGTTACACTAGTATTAGCAGTAGTGTTGCAGTTACAGTAGTATTAGCAGTAGTGGTTTAGTTACAAAGTATTAGCAGTAGTAATAGTATTAGCAGTAGTGGTTGTAGTAGTATTACTAGCTGATTACAGTAGTATTAGCAGTAGTGGTTGTAGTTACAGTAGTATTAGTATACAGTGGTTTAGTTACAGTAGTATTAGCAGTAGTGGTTGTAGTTACAGTAGTAGTAGCAGTAGTGGTTGTAATTACAGTAGTATTAGCAGTAGTAGTTGTAGTTACAGTAGTATTAGAAGTAGTAGCTGTATTACAGTAGTATTAGCATACTAGAGGTTTAGTTAGAGTAGTATAAGTATGTAGTGGTTGTAATTACAGTAGTCTTTAGCAGTAGTGGTTGCAGTTACAGTAGTATTTAGTATTACAGTGGTTGTAATACAGTAGTATTAGCAGTAGTGGTTTAGTTACAGTAGTCTTAGCAGTAGTGGTTGTAATTACATAGTATCAGCAGTAGTGGTTGTAGTTACAGTAGTATTAGCAGTAGTAGCTGTATTACAAAAGTATTAGCAGTAGTGGTTGCAGTTACAGTAGTATTAGTATATAGTGGTTGTAGTTACAGTAGTCTTAGCAGTAGTGGTGTAATTACAGTTAGTCTGAGCAGTAGTGGTTGTAATTACAGTAGTATTAGCAGTAGTGGTTGCAGTTTACAGTAGTATTAGATAATGGTTGTAATTACAGTAGTATTAGCAGTAGTGGTTGTAACAAGTCTTAGCAGTAGTGGTTGCAGTTACAGTAGTATTAGTATACAGTGGTTGTATTACAGTAGTATTAGCAGTAGTGTTGTATTACAGTAGTATTAGCAGTAGTAGTTACAGGTTGTAGTTACAGTAGTATTAGCAGTAGTAGCAGTGTATACAGTAGTATTAGCAGTAGTGTTTTAGTTACAGTAGTATAAGTATGTAATGTTGTAGTTACAGTAGTATTAGTATATAGTGGTTGGAGTTACTGTAGTATTAGCAGTAGGTTGCAGTTACAGTAGTCTTAGCAGTAGTGGTTGTAATTACAGTAGTATTAGGCCAGTAGTGGTTGTAGTTACAGTAGTATGTTACAGTGTTTTTAATTACACAGTTAGTATTAGCAGTAGTGGTTGTAATTACAGTAGTATTAGTATACAGTGGTTGTAATTACAGTAGTCTTAGCAGTAGTGGTTGTAATTACAGTAGTATTAGCAGTAGTGGTTGTAATTACAGTAAGTATTATTATACAGTGGTTGTAGTTACAGTAGTTATTAGCAGTATGGTTGTAATTACAGTATGTAAATTAGCAGTAGTGGTTAATTACAGTAGTATTAGCAGTAGTGGTTGTAATTACAGTAGTATTAGAGTAGTGGTTGTAAGTACAGTAGTATTGATATATGGTGTAATTACAGTAGTATAGTATACAGGGTTTTGTAATTACAGTAGTACTTAGCAGTAGTGGTTGTAATTACAGTAGTATTAGCAGTAGTGATTGTAAATTAGAATAGTATTTAGTATACAGTGGTTGTAACAGTAGTATTAGCAGTAGTGTTGTTTAGTAATTAGCAGTAGTATTAGTATACAGTGGTTGTGATTACAGTGTATTTAGCAGTAGTGGTTGTAATTACAGTAGATTAGCAGTAGTGGTTGTAATTACAGTAGTATTAGTATACAGTGGTTGTAATTACAGTAGTATTAGCAGTAGTGGTTGTAATAACAGTAGTATTAGTTATACAGTGGTTGTAATGACAGTAGTACCTTAGCAAGTAGTGGTCTGTAATTACAGTTAGTATCACTGCAGTAGTGCGTTGTAATTACAGTAGTATTCCACAGTGTAGCTACATAGTTGAGTATGTTGTAAATACAGTACCGATTAGCAGTATGTGTATTACCTATGTAATTAGCAGTTAGTTGTAATCAGTATATTTAGTCAGTGGTGTGTTACAGTAGATAGGTATGCGTAGAGTACAGTAGTATAGCAGTTACGTGGTTGTAATTACAGTAGTAATTAGTATACAGTGGTTGTAAGTACAGGTAGTCTTAGCAGTAGTGGTTGTAATTACAGTAGTATTAGCAGTAGTGATTGTAATTAGAGTAGTATTAGTATACAGTGGTTGTAGTTACAGTAGTATTAGCAGTAGTGGTTGTAGTTACAGTAGTATTAGCAGTAGTGGTTGTAATTACAGTAGTATTAGTATACAGTGGTTGTAGTTACAGTAGTATTAGCAGTAGTGGTTGTAATTACAGTAGTATTAGTATACAGTGGTTGTAGTTACAGTAGTATTAGCAGTAGTAGCTTTAGTTAGCAGCATTAGCACACGTACATGCTAGCCGCACCCGTGCGCGGCGGCTCACTAACACCAAACCGTTGCGGTTGGTGGCGGCACACTCGTATTCGCCGGCGTCGGTGTTGTCGTCATGGCGACGTTTGGAAAACTTCCTGATTAGCAGTGTGCCGTTAGCGAACATGCTAACTCTTTCGCTCATCTCCATGGCGACGCCGTTCCGTCTCCAGGTGACGCTGATAGGCCCCTCCCCCTCAGCGTCACAGTCCAATAGGAGCGGGCGATCTCTCACTGCGATGACATCACCTGGTTCTTTCAGGAAGCGCATCTCTGAAGCTCCGCCCACTGTAGCTAAAAGCGAAATAAACAGGATTAATATCCAGATGCCCTGCCACATCCTCTGAAGAAGTAGAAACACTTTATTTGAGTTGAGAAGATGAAGATGAGAACTCTGAGGAGCCGAGGAGGAGGAGATGAGAACTCTGAGGAGTCAAGGAGGAGAAGACGAAGATGAGAACTCTGAGGGGTCGAGGAAGAGAAGCTGAGAACTCTGAAGAGTCGAGGAGGAGGAGAAGATGATGAGAATTCTGAGGTGTCGAGGAGGAGGAGAAGATAACTCTGAGGAGTCGAGGATGAGAAGCTGAGAACTCTGAGGAGTCAAGGAGAAGAAGCTGAGAACTCTGAGGAGTCGAGGAGGAGGAGAAGATGAAGATGAGAATTCTGAGGGGTCGAGGAGGAGGAGAAGATGAGAACTCTGAGGAGTTGAGGAGGAGAAGTGAGAACTCTGAGGAGTTGAGGATAAAGCTGAGAACTCTCTGAAAGTCTAGGAACTGAGAAGCTGGATTAATGAGAACTCTGAGGAGTCGAGGAGAGGAGATGAGAAGAAGAAATCAGATCGAGGAGGAGGCCCTGAGCGAGGAGAGGAAGAAAGCTGAGAACTCATGAGGAGACCTGAGAAGCTGAGGGAGGGAGAAGAGCTGAAGAAGTAGAAACTGAGAACTCTGAGGAGGAGAGAGAGAAGATGAAGAGAGAAAGAAGCTACTCGAGGAGGAGAAGAGAAGAGATGAGAACTCTGAGAAGATGAAGATCAAGGAGGAGAAGCTGAGAGAGTCTGAGGACTCTGAGGGAGAGAGAAGCTGAGAACTCTGAGGAGTCGAGAGGAGGAGAAGCTGAGAACTCTGAGGAGTCGAGGAGAGAGCTGAGAACTCTGAGGAGTCGAGAGATGAGAGAACTCTGAGGAGTCGAGGAGAAGCTGAGAATCTGAGGTCGAGGAGGAAGATGAAGATGAGAAACTCTGAGAGGAGTCGAGGAGGAGGAGAGATGAAGATGAGAACTCTGAGGAGTCGAGGAGGAGGAGAAGATGAAGATGAGAATTCTGAGGGGTCGAGGAGGAGGAGAAGATGATAACTCTGAGGAGTCTGAGAACTCTGAGAACTCTGAGGAGTCGAGGAGGGAGAAGATGAGAAATTCTGAGGGGTCGAGGAGGAGGAGAAGATGATAACTCTGAGGAGTCGAGGATGAGAAGCTGAAACTCTGAGAAGTCGAGGGGAGGAGAAGATGAAGATGAGAACTCTGAGGAGTCGAAGAGGAGAAGCTGAGAACTCTGAGGACTCGAGGAGGAGAAGCTGAGAACTCTGAGGAGTCGAGGAAGAGAAGCTGAGAACTCTCAAGGAGAGAGAAGCTGAGAACTCTGAGGAGTCGAGGAGGAGGAAGATGAGAATCTGAGGAGTCGAGGAGGAGGAGAAGATGAAGATGAGAACTCTGAGGGGTCGAGGAGGAGGAGAAGATGAGAACTCTGAGGAGTTGAGGAGGAGAAGCTGAGAACTCTGAGGAGTCGAGGATGAGAGGCTGAGAACTCTGAGAGTCGAAGAGGAAGAAGCTGAGAACTCTGAGGAGTCGAGGAGGATGAGAAGCTGAGAACTCTGAGAGTCGAGGAGAAGCTGAGAACTGAGGAGTCGAGGAAGAGAAGCTGAGAACTCTGAGGAGTCGTCCGGAGGAGGAGGAAAGATGAAGCCTGAGAAACTCTGAGGAGTCGAGGAAGGAGGATGAGAACTCTGAGGAGTCGAGGAGAGGAGAGTGAAGATGAGAATCTGCAGAGGGATCAGAGGAGAGAAGGATGATAACTCTAGGAGTCGAGGATGAGAAAGCTGAACTCTGAGAAGTCCGAGGAGAGGAGAAGAGAATGAGAACTCTGAGGAGTGAAGGATGAGAGCTGAGAACTCTGAGGACTGAGAGCGAGGAGGAGAAGCTGAGAACTCTGAGGGAGTTGAGGGAAGAGAAGCTGAGAACTCTGAGGAGTCAAGGATGAGAAGATGAGAACTCTGAGGAGTCGAAGAAGCTGAGAACTCTGAGAGACTCAAGGAAGAAGAAGCTGAGACTCTGAGGAGGAGAGGAGAAGATGGAAGATGAGAACTCTGAGGGGTCGAGGAGGAGGGAGAAGAGAAACTCTGAGGAGTGAGGAGGAGAAGCTGAGAACTCTGAGGAGTCTGAGGATAGAACTGGAACCTGAGGAATCAGGATGAGAAGCCTGAGAACTTGAGAGTCGAAGGAGAGAAGATAAGTGAGAACTCTGAGGGTCGCAGCGGAGGAGGAGAATTAGAACTCTTGATAGGTCGAGAGACGAGAGCTGAGAACTCGCCAGGAGTCGAGGAAGAGAAGCTTAGAACTCTGCAGGAGTCGAGGAGAGAAAGCGAGAACTCAATAAGAAGAAGAGTTGAGAGAGGATGAGGAAGATTGAGATACTCTGAGGAGTTCGAGGAAGAGAAGCTGAGAACTCTGAGGAGTCGAAGAGGAGAAGTTGAGAACTCTGAGAACTCTGAGGAGTCCGAAGAGGAGGAGATGAGAACTCTGAGGAGTCGAGGAGAGGAGAAGAGATAGATGAGAATCTCTGAGGGTCAGACGGAGGAGGAGAAGATGATAACTCTGAGGAGTCGAGGCGATGAGAAGCTGAGGAAACTCTGAGGAGTCGAGGAGGAAAAGCTGAGAACTCTGAGGAGTCGAGGAGGAGAAGCTGAGAACTCTGAGGAGTCGAGGAGGAGGAGAAGATGAAGATGAGAACTCTGAGGAGTGAAGGAGGAGGAGAAGATGAGAACTCTGAGGAGGAGGAGGAGATGATGAGAACTCTGAGGAGTCGAGGAGGAGAAGCTGAGAACTCTGAGGAGT
>BJKM01001314.1:0-18179 GCA_015082035.1 Chaenogobius annularis | reverse complement strand
AGGAGTCGAGGAAGAGAAGCTGAGAACTCTGAAGAGTCGAGGAGGAGAAGCTGAGAACTCTGAGGAGTGAGGAGAGAGGAGATGAGAACTCTGAGGAGTCGAGGAGGAGAAGATGAGAACTCTGAGGAGTCGAGGAGGAGGAGAAGATAACTCTGAGGAGTCGAGGATGAGAAGCTGAGAACTCTGAGGAGTCAAGGAGAAGAAGCTGAGAACTCTGAGGAGTCGAGGAGGAGGAGAAGATGAAGATGAGAACTCTGAGGGGTCGAGGAGGAGGAGAAGATGAGAACTCTGAGGAGTTGAGGAGGAGAAGCTGAGAACTCTGAGGAGTTGAGGATAAGAAGCTGAGAACTCTGAGGAGTCGAGGATGAGAAGCTGAGAACTCTGAGGAGTCGAAGGAGAGAGAAGCTGAGAACTCTGAGGAGTCGTCCGGAGGAGGAGGAAAGATGAAGCCTGAGAAACTCTGAGGAGTCGAGGAAGGAGGATGAGAACTCTGAGGAGTCGAGGAGAGGAGAGTGAAGATGAGAATCTGAGGAGAGGCTGATCAGAGGAGTTGAGGAAGGAGCTGATAACTCTAGGAGTCGAGGATGAGAAGCTGAGAACTCTGAAGAGTCGAGGATGAGAGGCTGAGAACTCTGAGAGTCCGAGGAGAGGAGAAGAGAATGAGAACTCTGAGGAGTCGAAGGAGAGCTGAGAACCTGAGAACTGAGAGCGAGGAGGAGAAGCTGAGAACTCTGAGGGAGTGGAGGGAAGAGCTGAGAACTCTGAGGAGTCGGAGGATGAGAAGCTGAGAACTCTGAGAGATCAAGGAAGAAGAAGCTGAGAACTCTGAGGAGGAGAGGAGAAGATGGAAGATGAGAACTCTGAGGGGTCGAGGAGGAGGGAGAAGATGAAACTCTGAGGAGTGAGGAGGAGAAGCTGAGAACTCTGAGGAGTCGACGAGGAGGAGAAGGATGAGAGGAGGAGAAGATGAGGAGTCGAGGAGGTGAGTCTGAGGAGTCGAAGAGGAGAAGCTGAGAACTCTGGTGCAAAGTGAGTCAGCTCTAAGTGTGTAGGTGGTTAGAGGGTTATTTTTCGCATTGTAGAATTGATAGCATTTTTAATGCCCTGAACTTTGTCATTAAAGAATAATGCAAACTCATTACACTTGGATGTGGAAATGAGTTCTAACGGGCAGCTGAGCTGGAGGGTTTGTTCATTCTGTTACTGTGGCAAACAGGACACGCGAGTTGTTACTGCAGCTTCCAATTATTTCAGAAAAATATCCTTCCCTAGTTCTACATAAAATGAGGTTGTACATGTACAACTTCTCTCTGTAAATCTCTTTCTGAACCTGGAGCTTCGACTTGCGCCATTTTCGTTCGGCCCGGCGGCACTCCCTTTTCTGTGCCCTGACCGAATCATCATTTCTCCATGGCGCCTTCTGCTTATTTTTAACAATTTTAGCCTTCATAAGGGCAATGGTGTCGAGTACATTTAAAACACTAGATGTAACAGAGTTCAACAAATCATTTACATTAGAACATGAGACATTTTCAAAGTTTATCATTTCCATAAACAGTTTTCCCGCGTGCTGTCATTTATGTGTCTCCTCCGGACAACTGCAGGACCAGCTGGTGGTTTGGGAAAAACAGACAGGTCAAAGAAGACACAGAAATGATCAGACAGAGCAACATCGACCACATTGACGTTTAAAATATAGCGTTTCTGTCACAAATATTATTTCAACATGAACATTGAAATCACCTGTTATAACCAAACCATCAAGTCTGTGCATACGACTGAAAGCATCTCAGTAAAATCATCAATAAAACTTTGGCAGTGCTGAGGAGGCTTGTATAAAACAATGAAGAGAATTGATGGAGACTGTTTTAGCTCAATTTTAAAGGCTACGTACTCAAATGTTGAAAACACCCCAAAGGACAACCTGTGGGGAACTATTTCATCTCTAACAAAAGCACACACACCTCCTCCCTTTTTGTTTTCTCGTGTTTCAGAATTCAAACATAAAGTTGGGTGGAGCAGACTCTATTAGAAACTAAATTTCCTGTGTTTTTGTCAAGCCATGTTTTCAGTTAAAAAACATACAATCAAGATTATAAGAAGAAATAAAATTATTAATTAAGAATGATTTGTTACATAAAGGATCTGACATTTAGTACAGCAAGTTTCAGACTAGTTTCAGTGAGACTGGGCGTTATCTTTTTACAGGGAATATGAATCAAATTTCTCAGATTGGGCAGTCTGACTCGCATTTTGTTTTCCCATCTGTGTGATGTTACTACAGAAATAGCACTAGGGGAGGCTGTTTTTACACAGGGCCCCGGTTGGTTTGATTTTTAATATGACTATAAGTCCAGGCAACGCTGAGACCCAGTACATCCTAGCTATGGGAGATACCAGGTGAAAGGCGAGGGGGATAGGTGGGGGGGGACTTTTTGTTGGTGTAGTGGGAGCCGGTGAGAGTTTGGGACCAGGTGAAAGGCGGGTGGGTTTTGGTGGGGTGATTTTTGTCTGTGTAGCAACAGTCAGGGGAGAGTTCATCATCGTTGATAATCAGAACTCTTGCTAAATTAGGCGTGAGTGGAGCCATCTTAATGCCTGATTTGATCAGATGTTCAAGATGGCTGGGAAGACCCCTGGGTGAGAGTGGAGATGGAAAGGAGAGTGAGGAATCTGTAGTGGGAGTAGATGTTGCAGGGGGGATCCAGGGCTGCTCTGAGGGCAGGGGCGATGGCGGGGATACTGCCAGGCCCGCCACACAGAAGGGTCCAAGGCCTTTGATGAGGGCCGTGCAGGAAAGAACTGAAATGACTCCTGCGCTAGCCGTGGTGAAGATTGTTGTGGTGCTGGCTGCAGATGAGTCCTTTGCTGGAGGTGGTGGAGGTGATCGTGGAGTTGAATCCTTTGCTGGTGGTGGTGGAGCGGCTGCTAATAAATCCTTTGGTGGAGGCTGTGGTTGTGGTGCTGCTGATGTTGAAACATTGGCTCCGTCTCTGGCTGATGGAGCAGGAATTTTTCTCTCATTCCTCTCTTCTCTAACTATCTGCTCAGGACCCTGTCCAGGCCCAGCCTGTCCAGCCCAGCCTGTCCGGCCCAGTCCAATGCCTCAGAGCGTGGAGCAGGTTCTCTGTCAGCACCCTCACTCCACCTCTACAGAGGTGTGGGCCATTTCTCTTAAACAGGTCCTCTTGTTTCCAGAATAGATAGAAGTTCTCAATGTAGTGCAATTCTCTTGTTGCACACTCTTTAGACAGCCATGTGTTCAGCTGAAGCAGCTAAACTTGTTTTATCTTCCTGTCAATGTTTGGAAGAGGTCCACTTATGAATGTTTTGATTTCCATTTTATTAAGCTCGTCGAATAACTCCAAGAAGTCTCTTTTTCAAAACTTCAGTCTCTTCGCGTCGTGTGTCCACTGCGCCCACGTGCACAATCAGCTGTTTAACTCCTTTATGTTTGGCCAAAACATTAGAAATACGTGACGTAATCTCAGGACTGTGGCGCTGGGAAAAGAATGTGTTTGGATTTTTTCATGCATCACGTGACTTATCGCACCCCAATCAAGACGACCTTGACGTTAGGCGCAGATTCTCTCTCTGTCTCTGTCTGCCTTTTCGCCACGTCATGTCTCCCATTTTCCCTTTGTTCATTTACTTCAGTCTCTGAAAGTGGTAAAAATCTGTTTGTAAGCTGTATTTCAGGTGGCGTTACATTATCTTTGTATTGCTTAGGCTTCGCACTGTTTTCCTGGTCTTTAGAGAGTTTTGGAAACGAAACAGAGTCAGTCCGGTTTAGGTTGAAAGTAGCTGTTTTTCTTGTAAAAAATGTGGACTTCTTACCACTGGATGACACACTGGGATTGTATCGTGCAGTCCTTTTTCAGATTCCAAAGCAAATATCCGTGCTTGTAGCTCATGAATTTTCTTGTTGAAATTTCCAACAGCGTTTACAGGAGTTTGTTTCTCTTCTCACGACATGTCGCTGGTTCGTCAGATTTGTTTGATTAAAACTCTAAAAATGTTCTTAAAATCCTTGGTTGACTTAAAAAAGTCATAACAAAAAAATGTTTGGAAGACAAAAACTGATTCAAAAAAGCAAAATAAATAAGGAAAGCAGCTGAAGCAGGCAGGAGCAAGCAGGGAAGCGTCTGCACTCTTCGGAAGCAGGAAGTAAGAGGAGGAGAAGATGAGAACTCTGAGGAGTCGAGGAGGAGGAGAAAACTGACGAGGAGGAGGAGAAGCTGAGAACTCTGAGGAGTCGAGGAGGAGGAGGAGAAGATGAGAGGAGGAGGAGGAGGAGAAGATGAGAACTCTGAGGAGTCGAGGAAAGAGAGATGAGAACTCTGAGGAGTCGAAGAGGAGATGAGAACTCTGAGGAGTCGAGAGGAGGAGAAGATGAAGATGAAGATGAGAACTCTGAGGTAGGAGGAGAGAGAGAGAAGTGAGGGAGTCTGATGAGAGGAGGAGGAGATGAGAGAACTCTGAGCAGGAAGAAGATGAGAAACTCTGAGGAGTCGAGGAGGAGGAGAAGTTGAGAATGAAGATGAGACTCTGAGGAGGTCGAGGAGGATGAAGATGAGAACTCTGAGGATTGACTCTGAGGTTTTGTTCTTTTTAATTCTAAACATTGGTCGTTTTCATGCGCTTGAAGAACTCCTGTTCTGTTTTGTAACTATGGCAACTGTGGAACCAGGATCAGAGCTGATCAGAGCCAGGATCAGAACCAGGTTCAGAACCAGGATCAGACCAGGATCAGAGCCAGGATCAGAGCCCAGGATCAGAAACCAGGATCAGAAGCAGAGCCAGGATCAGAGCCAGGATCAGAGCCAGGATCAGAACCAGGGATCAGAACCAGGATCAGAACCAGGATCAGAGCCCAGGCAGAACCAGGAGTCCAGAGACAGAAGTGAAAAGTGCGACTGCTCTTTGTGACTCGGCTGCGGCTTATTGGTTGCAGACTCTTGGGCTCTCTTGGGGTTGAGGTCAGAGGTCACAGGTCGCTTAGATTAAATAAGAAAGTATAATGTTGTAATTCAGAAGAGCAAGCACTTCAGCTGGAGTTCCCACACTTCAGCTCCTGTCAGCTCCTGTATATATATATATAATATATATATATATATATATATATATTATATATATACACAGTATATATGTGTATACATACAGTATATATATAGAGTGTATATATATACAACACTATATATACATGCACACGCTATTATATGTGTATATATACAATATATATATTAGACTATGTGTGTGCGTGTGTATATATATATACTGTGTCTATATATACTGTACTTGTTGTATATATAATTATATATATGTGTGTGTGTGTGTGGTATATATATATACTGTGTGTGTGTGTGTGTGTGTATATATATATACCTGTGTGTGTGTGTTGTATACACATACACACTGTATATATATATGTGTGTGTGTTATATATATATACATATATATGTGTGTGGTGTATATATGTATATATATACTGTGTGTGTATGTATGTGTATATATATATACTGTGCGTGTGTGTGTATATATACCGTGTGTGTATATATATATATACTGTGTTTGTGTGTGTGTGTGTGTGTATATATATACGGTGTTTGTGTATATATATACATATATATATACTGTGTGTATATGTATATATATACTCTGTGTGTTTGTGTATAAATATACATATATATACTGTGTGTATATATGTATATATATACTCTGTGTGTGTGTGTGTGTGTGTATGTATATATATATATATATACTGTGTGTGTGTATATATACTGTGTTTGTGTGTGTGTGTGTGTGTGTATATATATATACGGTGTTTGTGTATATATATACATATATATACTCTGTGTATATGTATATATATACTCTGTGTGTTTGTGTATAAATATACATATATATACTGTGTGTATATATGTATATATATACTCTGTGTGTGTGTGTGTGTGTATGTATATATATATATATATATATACTGTGTGTGTGTGTGTGTGTGTGTGTGTGTGTGTGTGTATATATATATATACACACACACACCCACACTGTGTGTATGTATATATATATATATATATATATATATATACAGATATAGATACTGTATATATATGTCGTGTTTAGACGAGATCTGAACTCGGAGACAAACTCCTGATGAGCTCATTTGAATGTCATTTGCATAAACCCGGTCTGGACTCCCAGCATGCACCGGGGCCCACGAGCCTAGAGGTCACCAGGTCACAGAGGTCATGGGAAAAGCCCCGCCTCCTTCAGGTTCACAAAGAGTCTCACAAACAGCTGCCGACAACAACAAAACAGTCTGCGCCCTGCCCCCAACCAGAGTCTAAGACCTGGACCAGGACCTGAACTTGGACTAAACCAGAACTTGAACTTGGACTAAACCAGGACTTGAACTTGGACTAAACCAGGACATGAACTTGGAATGACCTGACTCGAGGACCAGAACCTGACTCCAGGAGCTGGACCTGACTCCAGGAGCTGGACCTGACTCCAGGACCTGGACCTGACTCGAGGACCAGAACCTGCCTCCAGGACCTGGACCTGACTCTGGACCAGGACCAGGACCTGGACCTGACTCCAGGACCAGAACCTGACTCCAGGACCTGGACCTGACTCCAGGAGCTGGACCTGACTCCAGGAGCTGGACCTGACTCCAGGACCAGAACCTGACTCCAGGACCTGGACCTGACTCCAGGAGCTGGAACCTGACTCCAGGAGCTGGACCTGACTCCAGGACCAGAACCTGACTCCAGGACCTGGACCTGACTCCAGGAGCTGGACCTGACTCCAGGACTCTGACTCCAGGACCTGGACCTGACCAGGTCCTGGGTGACCTGGACCTAGACCAGGACTGGACCTGACTCTCAGGACCTGGACCTGATCTTTTTTTCTTTGTTTGTGAAAAACATTGAGAAAAGTCTTTTTTCCAAATGCCCCGTTTGTTTGGGTTTTGTCTCTGATTCTTCTGGAGGATTATATTATTATTATTATTATTAATTATTATTATTATTATTATTATTATATTATATTATTAATAATATTATTATTATTATTATTATTATTATTATTATTATTATTAATAATAATAATATTATTATTTTATTATTTAATCCCAAAGATCACGTCATTTGGATGTATTTATCGTCTCGTTAGAACTCATTTCTTGAACTGGATTTAAAGCCACAGGAAGTTCATTAACATACACATCTGACACTGAAACACTAGAAACACTAGAAACACTAGAAACACTAGAAACACTAGAAAACACTAGAAACACTAGAAAACACTAGAAAACACTAGAACACTGACCTGACGCAAGTCCAAGCAGCAGCAGCAGCATCGCCACGGTTACAGCACCAAACACACTCTTCTGCAGGAGCTCCTTTAGGTTTTAGGTCCTTTAGCTCCTTTAGGTCCTTAGGGTCCTTAGGGTCTTTAGGTCCTTAGGGTCCTTTAGGGTCTTTAGGGTCTTTAGGGTCCTTTAGGGTCTTTAGGGTCTTTAGGGTCAAACCCTTTTACTGCGGCTCTGTCGTCCTGCGTCTCACTTCATAATCCGTCTCAGATCCCGGTCTCAGGTCCTGGTCTTTGGTCTCACATCCTGGTCTCTGGTCTCTAGTCTTCTGCTGGTACGTCCTCGTCTCAGACTCAGGGGGCCGGGAGGCGGGGCCAACACTGCTCATCTGCATAAATGTGAATAATGAGTCTTTTCAGACATAAAAACTATGTTTTCATCTCCAAATGTAACGCTGACACACACACACACACACACACACACACATACATATACATATATATATATATATATATATATATATATATATATATATATATATATATATATATCAAACATAGAGATGTTTTAATCTTCTGTTTTATATATTTAACTTTTATTTCAATTTTAGAAATGTACAAACACAAAAGAAACATGATCAGAGAGCGGGTAAAACAATATATAATAATAATAATATATAAAGCCACAAGCGGCAATGATCGGCCCTCGCCACGCCACCGCCCACAACGCAAGAGGGGGGGCGCTAACGAGCCCCAATTTTCTTCCTTTTATTAAACCTACTGCCAAATCTGTCGTGCTTTACAAATCGGGGCTTTATTGTGGACTGAAAATGTAAATATTTTGTGAAAAGTTTGCGGGTGGGCCGCACAAAGACCATCGTTTATTTTAAGAAGAAGTTGAAATACTTTTGATGGCCCACTCCTTTTTGTGGTCCCCAGTCAAAAGGGAATCTTTGAAAATTCTTAGCAAAACCACAACACAATAAAAACTATTGATATTCCACTCCTGAAGGTGAGTCGGGCTAACGCCCCCTGGAGGAGTAAAAGTACGACGCTTGCAAAAACTCCTGAGTCATGCTTGACCAACTTTGGTGGAGCGGTTAGGGTTGGGGCCATTTCCTATCTCTCAATGCATTTTTTCAACATTTGGGGGCGCTCACACGCCACATTATTGAGTTTTAGAAAATGGAGAGAACCAGAATGTCGAGAGGCTCGAAACTTAGAGGTGTGCAAATGTTCCTGACTTTTCATCAACGTTCACGAGGTGAAAAATAGGGGGCGTGGTCCCGAGAAAGAAGAAGAAGAAGAAGAAGAAGAAGAAGAAGAAGAAGAAGAAGAAGAAGAAGAAGAAGAAGAAGAAGAAGAAGAAGAAGAAGAAGAAGAAGAAGAAGAAGAAGAAAGAAGAAGAAGAAGATGATGCAAAACAATGTTTCCCGTTTTTTCAAAGATCATAAACATTTTCGAAAAGCGCTCGCACCACGTCAGGGCACGGGCCCCTGGTCTCTGACGGGCCCCTGCTCTGACGGGGACGGGCCCCTCTCGACGGGCCCCTGGTTCAGACTGGGTTCGAGACTGGGTTCAGACTGGGTTCAGACTGGGTTCAGACTGGGTTTAGACTGGGTTCAGACTGGGTTCAGACGGGTGCGAGACTGGGTTACTGGGTTCAGACTGGGTTCAGACTGGTTTAGACTGGGTTGACTGGTTCAGACTGGGTTTAGACTGGGTTCAGACTGGGTTCAGACTGGGTTTAGACTGGGTGGTTCAGACTGGGTTTAGAGACTGGGTTCAGACTGGGTGGGTCAGACTGGGGTTCAGCTGGGTTCGACTGGGTTCAGAAGACTGGACTGGGGGGTTCAGACTGGGTTCAGACTGGGTTTCAGACTGGGTTAAGACTGGGTTCAGACTGGGTTCAGACTGGGTGACTGGTTTGGTAGACTTCAGACTGGTTCTGGGTTCAGACTGGGTTAAACTGGGTTCAGACTGGGTTCAGACTGGGTTCAGACTGACTGGGTTCTGGGTTCTGGACTGGGTTCAGACTGGGTTCAGACTGGGTTTGAACTGGGTTCAGACTGGGTTCAGACTGGGTTCACTGGGGTTGAGACTGGGTTTAGACTGGGTTCAGACTGGGTTAGACTGGGTTCAGGGTTCAGACTGAGGTTTCGACTGGGTTCAGACTGGGTTCAGACTGGGTTCAGACTGGGTTTAGACTGGGTTCAGACTGGGTTCAGACTGGGTTCAGACTGGGTTCAGACTGGGTTCAGACTGGGTTCAGACTGGGTTTAGACTGGGTTCAGACTGGGTTCAGGACTGGGGTTCAGACTGGGTCAGACTTTCAGACTGGGTTAGACTGGGTCAGACTGGGTTCAGACTGGGTTCAGACTGGGTTTAGACTGGGTTCAGACTGGGTTTCAGAACTGGGTTCAGACTGGGTTCAGACTGGGTTCTGACTGGGTTGAGACTGGGTTGAGACTGGTTGACTGGTTCAGACTGGGTTCAGACTGGGTGAGGGTTCAGACTGGTTTTAGACTGGGTTTGACTGGGTTCAGACTGGGTTCAGACTGGGGTTTAGACTGGGTTCTGGGTTCAGACTGGGTTCAGACTGGTTTAGACTGGGTTCGACTGGGTTCAGGGGTTTAGACTGGGTTCAACTGGGTTCAGACTGGGTTACTGGTTCAGGACTGGGTTCAGACCATGACTGGTTAGACGGGTTCGACTGGAGACTGGGTTCAGACTGGGTTTAGACTGGGTTCAGACTGGGTTCAGACTGGTTCAGACTGGGTTTAACTGGGTTTAGAGGGGTTTCAGACTGGGTTTAGAGACTGGGACTTCACTGACTGGGTTCAGGGTTCAGACTGGGTTTAGGGTTCACGGGTTCAGACTGGGTTCGCTGGGTTCAGACTGGGTTTAGACTGGTGGTTTAGACTGGGTTTAGACTGGTTAGACTGGTTTAGACTGGGTTCAGACTGGTTCAGACTGGGTCAGACTGGGTTCAGACTGGGTTCAGACTGGGTTCAGACTGGGTTTAGACTGGGTTCAGACTGGGTTCAGACTGGGTTCAGACTGTTAGACTGGGTTCAGACTGGGTTCAGACTGGTTTAGACTGGGTTCAGACTGGGTTCAGACTGGGTTCAGACTGGGTTTAGACTGGGTTCAGACTGGGTTCAGACTTCAGACTGGGTTTAGACTGGGTTTCAGACTGGGTTCAGACTGGGTTTCTGGGTTGACTGGTTAGACTGGGTTCAGACTGGGTTTCAGACTGGGTTTAGACTGGGTTCAGACTGGGTTCAGACTGGGTTACTGGTTCTGACTGGGTTGAGACTGGGTTCAGACTGGGTTCAGACTGGGTTTAGACTGGGTTCAGACGGGTTCAGACTGGGTTCAGACTGGGTTTAGACTGGGTTCACTGATGGGTTAGATGGGTTCAGACTGGGTTCAGACTGGGTTCAGACTGGGTTGAGAACTGGGTTCAGGGTTTACTGGGTTGAGACTGGGTTGAGACTGGTTCAGACTGGGTTTAGACTGGGTTTACTGGGTTCAGACTGGGTTCAGACTGGGTTCAGACTGGGTTCAGACTGGGTTTGGAGACTGGGTTCAGACTGGGTTCAGACTGGGTTAGACTGGGTTCAGACTGGGTTCAGACTGGGAGACTGGGTTCTGGGTTCAGACTGGTTTTTAGACTGGGTTTAGACTGGGTTTCAGACTGGGTTCAGACTGGTTCAGACTGGGTTCAGACTGGGTTTAGGGGTTCAGACTGGGTTTAGACTGGTTCACTGGGTTCAGACTGGGTTTAGACTGGGTTCAGACTGGGTTTAGACTGGGGTTAGACTGGGTTCAGACTGGGTTCAGACTGGGTTAGACTGGTTTAGACTGGGTTTCAGACTGGGTTCAGGGTTCAGACTGGGTTTAGACTGGTTCAGACTGGGTTTAGACTGGGTTCAGACTGGGTTTAGACTGGGTTCAGACTGGGTTTCAGACTGGGTTCAGACTGGGTTTAGACTGGGTTTAGACTGGGTTCAACTGTTCAGACTGGGTTCAGACTGGGTTTAGACTGGGTTCAGACTGGGTTTAGACTGGGTTAGGACTGGTTCAGACTGGGTTCAGACTGGGTTAGAAACTGGGTTCAGACTGGGTTTAACTGGGTTCAGACTGGGTTTAGACTGGTTTAGACTGGGTTTAGACTGGGTTTCAGACTGGGTTTAGACTGGGTTTTAGACTGGGTTCAGACTGGGTTTCAGACTGGGTTCAGACTGGTTCAGACTGGTCAGACTGGTCAGACTGGGTTCAGACTGGGTTCAGACTGGGTTCAGACTGGGTTCAGACTGGGTTTTGGGTTAGACTGACTGGGTTCAGACTGGGTTTAGACTGGGTTTAGACTGGGTTCAGGGGTTTAGACTGGGTTTGGACTGGATTTAGAATCAGAAAGAGGGTTTCCATTGTCAATGACCAAACTTCACAAACAGGAACTTGTCTGGTTAAAGGTGCAACATGAAACATTGAGCAAGAATAAAATAACATATATTCAATCAAACAAAAGGGCGTTAAGAAACAATTTACAATTACTATAGTGTAAAATAAAAATACAAATAGGCATTTCTATGTACACAAGTTTACAGTTAGATTTACAGTTGTGCAGAAAGTGACATTGAGTCATGTGGTTAAAGTGGGAGGAGTTTAAGAAGTGTTCATGAGTCCAACGGCAGAGGGAGGTTCTGGCCCGGATGGACCGTGGCCTCCTGCCTGAGGGGAGCCTCCTGCCTGAGGGGAGTGGCCTCCTGCCTGAGGGGAGTGGCACCAGTGCGTTAGTGTGTGGGAAGCAGGCGAGCGCGGCCTTGAGGAACAAAGAGGCCTCTCGCCAGCTTGTGCTCGGACCGAATAATAATAATAATAATGATAATGATAACAATGATGATAATAATAATAATAATAATAAATAATAATATAATAATATAATAATAATAATAATAATAATAATAATAATAATAATAATAATATAATAAATAATAATAATAATAATAATAATAATAATAATAATAATAATATAATAATAATAATAATAATAATAAATAATAATAATAATAATAAATAAATAAATATAATAATAATAATAATAAAATAATAATAATAATAATAATAATAATAATAATAATAATAATAATAATAAATAATAATAAATTGAATAATAATAATAATAATAATAATAAATAATAATAATAATAATAATAATAATATAATAATAAATAATAATAATAATAATAATAATAATAATAATAATAATAATAATAATAATAAATAATAATAATAATAATAATAATAATAATAATAAATAATAATAATAATAATAATAATAATAATAATAATAATAATAATAATAAATAAATAAAATAATAATAATAATAAATAATAATAATAATATAATAAATAATAATAAATAATAATAAATAATAAATAATGATAATAATAAATAATAATAATAATAATAATAATAAATAACAATAATATAATAATGATAATATAATAAATAATGGTACAATATGACAAAACATAAATAAAATCACGGCACATTTAAGTCGCATTTGGTCCAAAATCTATCAAATTTGTCCATTTCCAAATAAGTCTGAAAGTCATTTGCTCCATTTGCCTGATGTCTGTCCCTATCTGTCCAGCCCTTGATCATTGGTGTTGTTTGTGCCGTCCATTTCTTTGTGATGGTCTTTTTCCAAAGGTATCCATGTCTTGTGTCCATGGCAGGAGTTCTAAAGTTCAGACTGTCAAAAACAGTCTGCAGAGCGCTGTGACTCCCTGAGTCTCATCTGCAGAAGTCTAATCTGGAGCTGGAACTGTTGCTAGGAGGGGCACCAGGGGGGTCTGAGCGGCGGCGCAATCCCAGCCTGAGTGCGCGGCAGCTTGCACCGCTACAGCGCTCGTTAGCTTAGGTGCTGCTTTGCTAGCCTGATTCTCTGTGGTGCTTTTCTTAGACACAGCCACAGTTGGAATGACCTTGAGAATAATGAGCACTTTGAATGGCACTTTCACTGCAGTCAGAAGAATGTTCCAGAGGTATCCATTTCTTGTGCTCATTGCAGGAGTTTTGAAGCCCAGGAACATAGTTCTGAAATAGAGTGAGATGTTGAAATGTCTTGTTAATCACAGTCCAATATTTGTGAGCGACAGGACAGTCCCAAAACACGTGATAGTGGTTTGTCTCCTGGTGGCGCTGTTTCTCCAACAGTTGTATTTCCTTGTGAAAACTAAATTCAATTCAATGTATTTTTGTAACGCCCAAAATCACAACATCAGTTTCCTCGACAGACACGTCCCGTGTCCTCAGACAGATGTCCCAAGCCCCCCTGTCCTGAGACCCTCCTTCTGCAGGAGAAACTACCAAACCTCTTTGGGGAAAAGTAGAAACTTGGAGGAGTTCCACAGTGAAGGAGAGGTCCTCCTCCCTCGGACGGACAGGAGGACGAGAGAGAGACAGAGGAACTGGACCCACTCAGGAGGAGAACCAGGTCTTCTGAGGCTGATGAAGAACCGTTCATCTGGAGCAGAGACCGTTTCTCCAGGCAGTTGAGGGCCATGTCTGGGACACTAATTTTCACAACTTGGGCTTGTTCAGTGTTAGTAGTGGGAGAATTTGACGAGTCTCTGGCTTCACGCCTCACGCAGAGCCTGTTTATGGGACATTAGGCAGATTGTCCATGGTTTTAGGGATTAGGGTCACTAATCTCCATTCCATATGTTAGAACAAGTTCTAGAGTGTGTTTGTGACTGTGAGTCGCTGCAGTGAAGAGGAGGAGCTGCAGTGAAGAGGAGGAGCTGCAGTGAAGAGGAGGAGCTGCAGTGAAGAGGAGGAGCTGCAGGAAAGAGGAGCTGCAGTAAAGAGGAGGAGCTGCAGTAAAGAGGAGGAGCTCATCCGACCTCAAAAGATGCTATAGGAACCTTATCATCACAAACACAGAGCACTTCGGCTCTCAAAAGGCTGGACTTCTGGTGGTCCCAAGGGTCTCTAAAAGCACAGTAGAGGTAGAGCGTTTAGCTCCCAAGCTCCTGTGTTTGTGGAATCAGCTCCTGTCCATGTTAAAGAGGCCGAACACAGTCTCCGACACAGTCTCCGACAGCAGTCTCTTCATTTAAGACCAGGCTTCAAACGTTCCTCTTGCAAATGGCTTATGGTCAGACCAGTTAGGAACCAGAATATAGAAGACCTACAGTTTCAGCTCTGCTGCCCGAGGACCACCACCTCCTGGGGGCAGTATGGAGCTGGACGCACTTCCTCCAGCACTGATCCCACTACTACTTTTCTATAAAACAATATTTAATATTTAATTTCACTGGCAATGTCGATCATTTCTCTTTTCCTTCTTCTTCTCCCACTTCCCCGACGGGAGTGGAGCAGGCACATCGAGGACCTGTGGATCCAGATTGCTCCTCAAGCTGCCTGGAGAAACGGTTCTCTACTCCAGATGAACAGGTTCTTATCATCGGCCTCAGAAGACCTGGTTCTCCTCCTGAGTGCAGGACAAGCTCCACCGTGTCCTCTCTCTCGTCCGAGGGAGTCGGATCTCCTTCCTGAGGGAGGAGGATCTCTCCTTCACAGTGGAGTTCTCCAGGTTTTTCCCCACTTTTCCCAAAGAGGTTTGGGAGTTTCTCTGCAGACACGACCGGTCTAAGGACCAGGGGGGCTTGGGACACAATGTGTCTGAGACACTGGGTTCGCTGTGACATGTCCAAGGTCCCTTATGAACACTTGTTTATTCTGTTTTCCACTGTCGCCCCTCGAGACCACGACTGCTGTGATTTTGGGCGTTTTTTTGGGCAAAAATAAAATTGAATTGAATTGAATTAAAGAGGAGCTTCAGGAGTCGTAAAGAGGTTATTGTTATGTTATACTGTGCCTGAGGCTGGCTCACAGAGGCCTGATTATTACACTGTTATTACACTTCTTCATGATTATTACCAGAGAAGTGTTTCATGAAATAAGAGTGGGTTTGACATGAAAGAGCTAATGTTAGTTAAAACACTACCGTTCCAGACCAGGCGGTGGCGGTAATTCACCCTCACGTGCCTACCGCTAATAAACACTGCGAAGAAGATGCAGTACCGCGCCTGCGCACAGCTGCTGTCATGGCTGCGCTCGGATCAAAATAAAAACATGCGCCTCATTTTCGCACAAAAACTCAAATTTGTGACCTACAACCTCCTGGATCTAAGCGGCCTCTGACCCCGCTGTGACCCCGCTGTGACCCTGCTGTGACTCTGCTGTGACCCCGCTGATCTGAACCTGAAAACGGAGAAAGGGAGCCGGAGGAACCGGGAAGAGTAGTAAAGAGCATGGATCTATTATGATAACGGTAAAGAGCTAAGAGCTAATGTGGCTAACGACCCACAACAGGTCTAAAGCAGGTCTAAAGGAGGTCTAAAGGAGGTCTAAAGAGGTCTAAAGGAGGTCTAAAGGTCTAAAGGAGGTCTAAAGCTAGGTCTAAAGAGGTCTAAAGGAGGTCTAAAGGTCTAAAGGAGTCTAAAGGAGGTCTAATCTAAAGCAGGTCTAAAGGTCTAAAGGAGGGCTAAAGGAGGTCTAAAGCAGGTCTAAAGGAGGTCTAAAGGAGGTCTAAAGGAGGTCTAAAGGAGGTCTAAAGGAGGGTCTAAAGGAGGTCTAAAGGAGGTCTTAAAGCAGGTCTAAGCAGGTCTAAAGCAGGTCTAAAGGAGGTCTAAAGGAGGTCTAAAAGGTCTAAAGTCTAAAGGAGGTCTAAAGGAAGGTCTAAAGAGGGTCTAAAAAAAGGTCCAAAGGAGGTCTAAAGCAGGTCTAAAGGAGGTCTAAAGGAGGTCTAAAGGAGGTCTAAAGGAGGTCTAAAGGAGGTCAAAGCAGGTCTAAAGGAGGTCTAAAGGAGGTCTAAAGAGGTCTAAAGAGGTCTAGGAGGTCTCTAAAGAGGTCTAAAGGTCTAAAGGAGTCTAAAGGGTCTAAAGGAGGTCTAAAGGAGCTAAAGAGGTCTAAAGCAGGTCTAAAGGAGGTCTAAAGGAGGTCTAAAGGGCAAAGGAGGTCTAAAGGGTCTAAAGCGGTCTAAAGTCTAAAGGAGGTCTAAAGAGTCTAAAGCAGGTCTAAAGGAGGTCTAAAGGAGGGGTCTAAAGCAGTCTAAAGCAGGTCTAAAGCAGTCTAAAGAGGAAAGTCTAAAGGTCAAAGCAGGTTCCAAAGCAGGTCCAAAGGGTCCAAAGGAGGTCTAAAGCAGGTCTAAAGGAGTCTAAAGGAGGTCTAAAAGAGGTTCTAAAGCAAGCAAGTCTAAAGCAGTCTAAAGCAGGTCTAAAGGAGGTTCGAAAAAGGAGGTCTAAAGCAGGTTAAAACAGGTCTAAAGCAGCAGCAGTCTAAAGGAGGTCTAAAGGAGGTCTAAAGGAGGTCTTAAAGCAGGTCTAAAAGGTCTAAAGGAAGGGTCTAAAGGGGTCTAAAGGAGGGTCCAAAAGCAGGTCTCTAAAACAGGTCTAAAGCAGTCTAAGCAGGTCTAAAGGAGGTCTAAAGGAGGTCTAAAGGAGGTCTAAAGCAGTCTAAAGCTAAAGGAGGTCTAAAGCAGGTCTAAAGCTCTAAAGGAGGTCTAAAGGGTCTACTAAAGCAGGTCTAAAGGAGCTAAAGGTCTAAAGGAGGTCTAAAGGAGGTCTAAAGCAGGTCTAAAGGTCTAAAGGGAGGTCTAAGCAGGTCTAAAGCAGGTCTAAAGGAGGTCTAAAGGAGGTCTAAAGGCCTAAAGTCTAAGCAGGGAGGTCTAAAGCAGGTCTAAAGGAGGGAGTCTAAAGCAAAGGGTCTTAAAGGCAGGTCTAAAGGAGTCTAAAGGAGGTCTAAGGAGGTCTAAAGGAGGTCTAAAGAGGTCTAAAAGAAGTCCAAAGCTAAAAAGCAGTCTAAAAATGGAGGTCTAAAGCAGGCTAAAGGAGGTCTAAAGCAGGTCTAAAGGAGGTCTAGTCTAAAGGAAGCGTCTAAAGCAGGTCTAAAGGGATGTCTAAAGTGGTCTAAAGGAGGAGGTCAAAGCAGTCTAAAGCAGGTCTAAAGGAAACAGTTCTTCAAAGCAGGTCTAAACCGGGCATAAAACAGGTCTAAAGAGGGTCTAAAGGAGGTCTAAACCAGGTCTATAGCAGTTCTAAAGTAGGTCTAAACCCGGTCTAAAACAGGTCTAACGCAGGTCTAAACCGGGTCTAAAACAGGTCTAAAGCAGTTCTAAATCGGGTTCAAACCGGGTCTAAAACAGGTCTAAAGCAGGTCTAAAGCGGGTCAAAAGCGGGTCTAAAACGGGTCCAAAGCAGGTCTAAAGCAGGTCTAAAGCAGGTCTAGTCCGTCACTAATCAGGGTTTAAACCAGGTCTAAACCGGGTATAAAACAGGTCTAAAGCGGGTCTAAAGCGGGTCTGAAGCAGGTCTAAAGAGGGTCTAGAGCGGTTCTAAAGCGGGTCTAAAACGGAACTAAACCGGGTATAAAACAGGTCTAAAGCGGGTCTAAAGTAGGTCTAAACCAGGTCTAAAGCAGTTCTAAAGCAGGTCTAAAGCGGGTCTAAAGCGGGTCTAAAGCGGTTTTAAAGAAGGTCCAAATCGAATCTAAACCCGGTCTAAAACAGGTCTAAAGCAGGTCTAAATCGGTTCAAAAGCAGGTCTAAAGCAGGTCAAAAGCAGGTCTAAAACAGGTCTATAGCGGGTCTAAAGCGGTTCTAAACCGGGTATAAAACAGGTCTAAAGCGGGTCTAAAGTAGGTCTAAACCTGGTCTAAAACAGGTTTAAAGCAGGTCTAAAGTAGGTCTAAAGTAGGTCTAAACCCGGTCTAAAACAGGTTTAAAGCAGGTCTAAACCCGGTCTAAAACAGGTCTAAAGCAGGTCTAAAACGGGTCTAAAGCGGGTCTAAA
>BJKM01001313.1:0-58710 GCA_015082035.1 Chaenogobius annularis | reverse complement strand
ACAGGAGATTAAAAGAAAAAAGTCATGCGATTAATGATGCTTTTAGAATAAGAGTTGTGCCAACTTCTAAACCACGTCACGTAACAGATGTTTTGTGGTCGACTAGTCTGCTGTTATTTTATGAATCGACTAGTTAAGCAATTCTTTCTATTGTACATTGAGACTTTTAAAATGCCAATTAAAGGTTGAAATATTGTGAATAAAGGCTTTTGGATAGAGAATTATTTACAAAAAGAGTTTTATGTATGAAAATCAGACAATATTTACACTTTTTTTGACATTTTGATTTAATGTCCACCGTCTTTGTTATAAAAAAGTATTGTAGAGTCTGTATAGTCCAGATAACAAAAAATATATATTTTTTTTATAGTTACAATTAGTTTTTAGTCATTATTGTAAATTCCTTTTGGTCATAAATCTGTACATTTTAATTTTTTTTCTCTGCGATGTTTCTCTTGACATTGTGAATATCTGTTTCTAAATGGTTCCGTTGCCATGTTTGCGCTTGACTGTCAGGAGTTAGACACAATCCTGCAGGTGGAGAGGGTCTTTGGTGACATGAATCTAAACGTGTGTTGTGGTAATTGACTCTCTTTTTTTTTTTTTTTCTGGGCGGACGCAGACCTGGGCCCCACCGCTGCTGCGTTTCATAAGCTTGAGTCTGAACTCAGGAAATCTTCTCAGCTACTTGTTGGGAACTTTCCAGCGCAGCGTGATGGAAAAATGGACTTAATAATGGGAGCTTATATTTAGTGTGCAGTGTGCAGCGAATACCGATATAGAGTTTAAGCCACAGTGAGCAGTGTGCAACAGTATTTAAGAGCTGGTTTATTTTATTATCTAAACTACGGGATTTAGCAGGTTTTATACTTTAAAAAAAAAAATCCATTTGAGAACAGAGAACGTCATAATACCTAAATAATGGCGCCTGTTTGCGCTTCGCCTCAAGCTAATGCAGTATTACAGTAAATTAGAGTAAGATAAACTTGTGGACGTAGCTCATTTGCTCCATATGTTTCCAATCAGGTCTGAACCACAGAGAGAAACGCAATGTTGCAACACAAAACCATTACTGTGAAGTCCCTGTTGTGCGTAAACTGTCTAAAAATAACTGCAGTTTCCCCTGTGTTTCTGAGTTATGCAAAAATATGACTTAATGTTGCTAACTGTTAACAGAGGCAAATATGAGTTGTTATTGGACTCTTACCGAACAATGGATCTGTTGTGTCTAAGGTTAAAATGTCAAGTTCATTTCAGTGTATTGACTCCAGTGGCAACAACAGACTGTTAGACCGTCACAAAACATAATAGTTTATGTCCTTGATAAAGATGTGTTCTAGTGGAAAATGTCAATGCGGCAACTGTGACAGAGTGTGAAGACCCAGAGACCTAGAAAATGAAATGCAACTTTCTCTTTGGCCCTCACTTGGCTCATATACCTGGAGTTATGTCATTTCAAACTTTCCATCACGTACACATGATTGGTGAAGTGAATCCCCATATTAAAGTATAATGTTTATTTTATGACATTTGTGTCATTTATGTGGTCTCGACTTCAACAACACATGAAAAGAGGAGTTTAGTGGTCACTGTGCCAGAACCACGAAACGTCAGAAACATCGACTTGGTTAGCTTTTTGTTCTGATAATACTACTTATTATCTATAATAAACGGCAAAGGGTTTCCACGACGACTATGGAATACTGATCGACTAAAAACATGCCGAGCCGATTGATTAGTCGACTAAAAAGCGGCCTCTCAAAGGTCCGATCGGATCTAACCGTGTATCTTTAGTTACTTTACCGGGAAATGTGTCTTCACAGCTATACTTCTGAAAAGGAATTTCACAGAAAAGACACACATCAAACACCACATACATTTCACATTTGTGACACACATGACCTAATCAAGTGCATAATAGAACAGAACTTGGAGTTGGTTCAGAGCAATAATCACTGCAGGGATGAGACTGGCCCAAACTTCACTCACTCAAACTGCACGGGAGTTCATTCATAATCACTATTTATGCAGAAAAGTACAACTCTGCAACGAAACATTCAAATGTAACAGAGGTTTGTGAGCTGGACCACGCCCCCGCCATCGTCTCCAGACCACACCCTCATTTCCCAGAAGCCTTCTTATACCAGCCTAATGCCGCAGTCACTGGTTGACTCTTTTCTCTCGATCGGTCTTCATAGTTCGAGCTCCCCGTGGATCAGGGTCCATTTCACATCAATAAATCATTGCTGTTTGCACATCTTTGTTGTGGTGTGGTCTTTGCTAATGAAGGCAGATTAAAATCATGATTCACGCCCAAATTTTCATCTAGCTCACACAATGCCGTCTCCTTTTTTTGCTGTTGTCTCATCTAAATCCTTGGATTGTAAATAAATAATAACTCGCCTGATACATTGACAAATTGACTTCATCAGAATCGGTTCAGGGTGAGACCAGTCGATAAAAAGACTTTGGACAAGTTCTTGATGAAATAATAATGTGGATTGCTGCGATGACACGCGTTCACTCTGTTTTTAGGGAAGTCATTGTACCGGGATTAGGGAATTTGCAAACTTCAGTGGCGATATCAATATTGCAGGGGTGTCCAAACTTTTTTCTCCGAGGGCCGTATTTTGAAACTGACTCTGAGCAGAGGGCCACAGACCACCCGACAATGAACTGAATCATTTGAAATTTTGCATTTGACATGGTTTCGATGAGCCTCCACACCGCATTTGGCCCCCGGGCTGTAGTTTGGACATGCCTGCAATATTGTGACTGAAAAATCTTGATTCCCGGGCCTCTCGTTGCCTGGAAGATGACGAGCCTGAGGTCAAGTCTAGCAGTATAAAGTCTTGTCCAATTCCTCCTCTTTCGTCTGGCTCGTGTTAACTTTATCTGGTCGGTGTTGTGGTTTTGGCCTCTGCTCCTCCATTCTGCTAAACGGCTTCAGTCTGTGCCTCGCATCGCTCAGCAGGACGTCTCTGTGCAGCGCTCTCTCGCTCCCTCCGCTCCTCTCAGGTGGGCAGCCCTCCAAGCACGGCGCTCCCGACTCGCGCCCCCCGCACAAAGGGGCCGATTGTAGGTGACGAAACCCTACCACGACCCCTTTATCCGGCCGCAGCAGCTCGCCATCAGCTCGTTTGACGTCTGCATAAAGGATCATTTTTGCACCGCGCCGCCTCGGGACAATGCGGCCGCTTAATCCCGCTTGTCGAGTGCGTGAAAACCACAGCGTGAAAGGGCAGCGGCGACGAGCACCTGCACGAGTGGAAGCAGGAAGCAGGACGTCTTTACGGGCAGGTTTCACCCTTGTTATTGAGGGCTTAACACTTCGGGAGGTAAACATTAGCTCCAATCAAAACAGCAGCGGCGTTTAGAAGTGAGTTTGCATATTTGACTCTTGTGTAGGAGTAGACATTGTATAGTATGTTGAATGTTGTGGTATAAATTACGGCTAGTAGTTGTAGTACTTTCTTTGTTAACATGAGGCATTGTACTAGTTCTAATAAAGCTCAAGATTATTTTAAAACTGTTCAGGAAAGGTTACATTTTGTTCTGTTTTTGTTTAGAATCAATACTTTTTCAAATGAGTATCTAAATTTTATGCTACTTTTAGTATCTGGTTTCCGATACTTTTGACGACCTTAAGTTGTAGCATTTGTTGTAGTCTAAAAATAGGCACTGTCAAGAAGGAAGCTAAGAAGGAAATATAGATATATTCTTTGGCATTTCCCACGTTTTATTAAAGAATGAATTAAAGGGGAAATATTATTATAATCCTATATTATTCAGCTTCCAAGGCTCTTTCAAGTTCGCAGAAAATGTCAGTTTTCACCTACCCCCTATCCATACCCTTTTCTCTCTAGTTGCAATTATTAAAAACATTTAATAAAATCTGGGTCCGAGTTCAGAAATGTCACATAACCATTTTTCAACAATAAAAACAGGTAAATAAAAATCTGATGCTTGTGACAATTTGCTTTTATGTGAACATATTGCGATTCAGTTATTTTCTGGTAAATGCCGCTCTACGCTTAAAACAGACTCGTTTCCACACTCTTCGTCTATTAGTCGACCTCTGTCCTCCTCAAAGTGAGTGACAAGTTGATTTAACCCATTACAATGGAAAAAAAGTCTCATTTAATTTACCTTTCTTTACATCTTTAAGGCAAGATACGATTAGTAAGTGAACATGAATCACAATAAAATCATGATTTTTTGTTGATGTGTTTTTCAAAGTCTTGGATGCTTTTATACTACGGCCAATCAATCAATCAATCAATCTACACAACACCAATGAGTCAAATCTGTTCTTGGAAAGTACATAACATCTTTTGCTGCAACATGTGACCGTTTTACAATTTTCAACCACCACCACTAATTGTCAAATACCTACAATACCTTCCTTTTAGTGCGTGTTCTTTTTACGTGACCGCGTCTTTTTCAGCGTGACACTCGCAGCACTCGGCGCTCGATCAAAGGTCAACGACGTTTAAAGAAGGCGCAGGTTATAGGCCACGGTTAAGATTACTCCGGCCTTGTCGCGCGGGTCGTCTGAGGAGACATCACCTGTCAGAGTTTATCAAATAAAGCTTTGTTTGTTTTGGTCATGAATTCCCATATGAAAAGAAGAATGACTGGAAAAGCCTGCTGTTGAATCAAAGTCACCGTTGTAGTTCTCCTCTTCACGAACACGTTAGGTTGTTTTTCTGATTAATTGGCGTTTTACAGTTTTACAAATCACTACTACTTCCATGTGATGTTTTTATTTCATTCTTGCCTGCATCTGAACCAAAATAATACGATGCATTGAACTGGGAGAAGGTATCGCTTTGCCGTGAACGCTCGTACGACATTCAACTTGTCACTCTTGTAATTGCGATTTTTTTTTTTTTAGTATTAGATTTGCAATATAGCGTTTTTAAAAAGTAGGATTCCGCTCTTGAGTGTACATTATAATTGCGTACAGGAGCGTTGACATTTAGGAGAAGACTGAAATTGGTAGAGATCTAAACTATTTTAAATGTACGCTGATTACAATTTCAGTGTGATTGCAGTATGTTGTGCAGCCCTGCTCTCTTTAACCAAGCAGGGGGCCGAACCTCCACCAGGACAGTTTACATGGAGCACATTTCACATATGAGCGAGACTGTACTATTTAGAGCAGGGGTTCCCAAACTTTTCAGGCCGTGACCCCCAAAATAACAGTGTAACCGATCCGGGACCTCCAGTGCCATATGAAATCGTCATCTGGGATCATTTTAAAGTTGCAAAACATTTAAATTCCGGTTTAATTATGCATATATTTTGTCCTCTGCTCAACACAAAGATCCACTCAAATACTTGCAAATTAAATCGTAAGGAAAAGGAAAGTGTTCAGGTTTAAAAGACTGGTTTATTGTGTTATTTGACCTCTAAAATGTACCGATTTCAATTAAAAATACATTAAATACAGTGTCATATAGGGTTAGCGGTGGGAAATATTGACAAAAATTAGTATTGAGTAACCCAATAATGATGATATGTCAATCCCACAGCCACAGATAGTTGATTTAAATGTCAGATAAATATTAAATGTGTGTAAAATGGAAGAAGTATCACCTTTTATACACTTATTTGAAACCTTTATTTTCTATGAGCCTTTTTAAAAAAAAATATTTTGTCTTTTTAATGTTCAAATTTGCATATCTTCAAAACAACATTCACGATATTATCTGTATTTTGATATTTTACCCACGTCATGTCTTTTATGTCATCTCGCGACCTCCGCTTTGGAAACCACTGATTTGACAAATTTGATGAAAAATGGAACTATAGTAATGTAATTTGCTTTCATCTCTGCACTGTTACACATGATGAGTAATGCTGTCCCTCTGCTGCAGTGACTCTGGTTAGTCCACTGACTCTTTGGGTATTTCCTAATAGGGCTGTATTAATAATAATATGTGACCTTCTAAAAGCAGGCTCACTAATTCTGGGTTGACAAATGTCTTGCCTTATTTAATTGCTGTTGAGATCTTGTCAAAAGTAAAGCCTCTGATGCGTTGAGTCCAAACATCCATCACTGCACAGGACAAATATAAGTCGGCTATAGCATTAAACATATGGTTTTTCAGTTGGTGGGTTCATGAGCGATGTGTATTTCATTTAGTCCAAGTGTAATCTTTTCCTATGACCATGTCTTTCTCTCTTCTTGTTTGAATAAAGTGTGTCTATTTCAGAAAAAATTATGTGGATTGAATGGTTGTAATGAGCAAATTCTGGGTCTTGAATACAATAAGATCCAATTCATATGTTTTGTTTTGCAGGTTAGATTTGAGTTTTTTTCTCAAATGAAAGTGACCATAAAGTTTTGAAAATGTGTTTAAAAAAAAATAATATATTTTTTTAAACACATTTTCAAAACTTTATGGTCCTATTTATATAATATTTTTTTTAAATCAATACATTTTAATTTGAAGTCTATCGTTTATAATAAGATTGCCACAAAAAGAGTGGGTAAAAAAGGGGGAAATAAATAATAAATAATAATTGAAATAAGGGTATAAGGTCATATTTCTGCACTTTTCTGATGACCCTTCACAATTGTCTGATAATTAAACCTCAACTAACACATTTAAAGACATGTTTAACACATTTTTGTCGGGCTACTCCGTAAAAAGACAGAGCTATTCATTTTTGTCAATATCGCTCATGTCTATTTGTCCCTGCTTTAAACTAAGGAATCAACTTTCACGAGACTTCAAAAAAAAAAAGAGTAAAGTTGCTTCTCAAAATTTGACCTTGTGGCATCCATTTTGTGTAACATGTGAGTGTTTATTGCCCACTGTAAGTCTCTCTCGTTGGTGACAGTTGATTAGTTTTTACAGCGCCCCTTTAGGCCGATGACGTCACGCGGCGGGTTTGGAAACATCGCTCATGTCTCTGAGTGACCTCGGCATTTTGGGCATCCGGAGCGTCAAGCGTCACACAGCGCCAGGCATTGGACATGGAAAGTGTTGCGATGCCAGTGTTTGTCAACAGTTTGTCAAAGGCCGTGTTGTCTCTGTATTTGACATAATAAAACAGAGAGTTGTGATGATTGAACATTTGGGCGTGCGAATATTATTTTATTCATGATTATTCACACTATGACCAAACAACAGTGGCATTCACATGGTCTTTATACTTTCCTCTATGACCGGCTTTATGAAATCAAACCTTCTAAATGATAAAGTTAACGTGACCTGAGCAGCCAAAAAAACACACTTTTTTAGAGTATATATTCAATTGAAATGACTTCATTTTGCTTTAAAAATGGTCACAATTATAATTTTTTAGGGTGCGTTATAATTTCACCTGAATAATTTTCAATTAACCAAAGCCTGACATTCGTAGGAGTTCAACGATTGAATAAAGATATGTTATTACAATTTTGCTAATAAATATTCATATTAAGGCTACAACTAACGATTATTTTAGTAGTCTACAAGTCAGCGATTATTATTTTTATCAGTCGACTAGTCAAACGATTATTTCTGTTGTACATTTAAGACTTTTTCCAATACATTTTTAACTGAACAAATGTTGAAATATGGTATTATTCTAAAGAATATTAGCAATTATTGATGAAAATTCATTTATAATTTTTTTGACAATGCCACTATTAAAAAAAAAAAAATGAGAAAAAGACTTTTACAATGTGTTTTAGTGTCTGTATTGTTCCCGAAATACTTTATAATACTTCTCAAAATGCGACTATGCAATTATTATTTTTTATAGTCGACTAGTCACAATTGGTCGATTTAATCATTGCAGCCCTAATTGTGATCAGATTTGCGATATCTTTTTCATCACGACGCAGTTAATTCACATTGGATATTTGAAAACTGATAAAACCGAATGTAAGATTTAACTTTCTAAACCTGTTTGTTGAGGTCTAAACTGCAGCGTTACGTAAAACCTCACGGAGACGGGGGAGTTTGTCATCTGTAGAGGACATGTGCTGCTCAATAATTGCAGCCTTGGTGATTTGCTAATTGTGCCCATTGAAATAGTGATTTTGATGCGTTTCTAATTCCACATTGAGCCACACTTCATACTTCATTCTCTTATTATGACAGTGGCTTAATCCTGTGCTGATGTGTCCTCGTGAAACTGAAGCCACAAACACATTTGATTGCCATTGACTGTTGTGCAGCTTCTCGTGACTGTTTGTGTTCATACTTGAGTCCAAAGTGTCGTTTTAATGAATTGTATTTGTTCAGTTTGTTGTTTAATTAGCGTTAGGAGTGGCGCGTTTGTCTTGAGAGTCCATTTATAACTCATTTATGACCCAAACTTTACCATATTATTAACTATTTATTTAAACTAGTCAATGCCACTAACACAATAACCCTAAAGCAGGCTAATCCCAATAAACCTTGTTCTAAATGTTTATCTAAATGGCAGAATTACTCACACTTGTTCTCAGTTTGTGTAATAATCATACTTCATGTCATAGAAGTTACTTATTCAGCACTGTTCAGCTCAAATATTATCCTAAAAAAAAAAAAATCCCCGCACACGCAAAGACAATACAGACTATAAATATTGAGTCCCAAAAATGATAGTTCTGTTCTTTTCTGTTATGGGGCTGCAACGATTAATCGACTAAATGTGAATAACCGTAGTCCTTTTTTGATAATCATAATTGTAATCAGAACTGTACAGACTCTAAAACACATACATAAAATACCCTTTTCATAGTAACAAAATTGAACCAAAAATGTCAACACATAAACAATTTCAGATTTGTATGAATAGTGAACGTTATTAATAATCATTCTCTATCCAGAAGCCTTCAGTCAGCATATTTCAACTTTGATTTGGTTGATAATGTATTTACAAAGTCTCTATGTACAACAGAAATAATCGTTTGAATAGTCGACTACTAAAATCATTTGTGACTGCCCAAATCTGTTATTTATTGAAGGATAAGTGGATAAAGTAGTTAATGTGACGGGCTTACTGTGGGAGGCCTTCTACAGACCTGAATCAGGACTCGGGAGTACAGACCTGGTCTTTCACTTAACAAACCTTAACAAACCGCAGCAAACCGCAAAAAGCGACTCTATACTAATGCCTAATGAATACTGTCCTATAGTTGCATGTCTTCCCGATGACACGAGGGCAGCGAGTGCGTGTTGTTTTGGTGAATGCAGGTGATGTATAGGCAGTCTGTCCCATCGCCATAGAAACCTTTGTGCGCCCGCCTCGTCTCTCCCTTTTGACAATACGCACACATTAATATTCATCGGCACACCTGTTGTGGTTCTCTTGTCCTTCTCAAAAGTCTGGCAACTTCTAGAAAACGATAACGCGCAAATGTGGTCATAACCGATCCAAAAGTTCAGTTTTCTGTTCTGACTTAAAGCAAAAGAGTCTGCTTGATTGGACTCAGCTCATCCAAACCACAACGCAAGAGTCCAGTTTTGCCATAGAGTATTGGGTCTTGGTGTGAGCCTGACCCGAGTCCTTAAGACAACATTTTTAACTCCCAAAGTACACATGGACTCTTAACGGTAACAGTATTGATTTGCTGAAGGTAGAAAGGAAACAAATAGTCCAATTTCGTCCTCCACAGACTGAATCCGGCTCCAAACCACATGCTTTTACTGACCCAAGCTCGTCATTGACAATTAGAAATGACTGAATCTCGATAGAAATGTGATTTATTGCACCGCTCGAACGGACCTTGTCACTTTTATCAATATCGGAACGCTCCCTCCCTCTGTGTTCCATCTTAATCACATTTTGGAATCGGAAAACAGAGCCTTTCTCTTTCCAAAATGCCTCCTAAAACCCCCACACTGGGACGGCCATGTTGTTGGACTCGAGCGCTGTTCCACTACTGTGCGGACGGAGTGTATTAGATTCTCTATTGGGAATGTGCTGCTAAAAATACAGTGTTGGCTGAAAGTGTAGCCTGAGCTTGGACAGGACCCGCTACGGCGATTATTCTCAAAGGGTCACTCAGTCCTTCTGCAGTTCACTATGGAGCTACTGTCCGCAGGTTTGGACCAATCACATTTCAACGTGAGCTTCCAGTCCGATCGTGTTTAGTGGTTGTTTTTAGATCCATGTGATAATGTCCTTCTCTCAGAGGCAGGAAATAGCAGTTAGTCAGTATCGATTATATGGCGTTTTATAAGAAGTATCCAAAAGAAGACTGCACAGTAAATCGCAAAATGAATAATACAATATTCTACTTACATTTTTGTTTAAAAGAAGTAGATTTTAGTCAGTCTTGGTTTAATTTCTGTCAAGTTTTTATTTTGCCTCATGTTTAATTTAAGGCTAGCAATTTATTAATTTAACTAGTCGTTTAAGTAAGAAAAATAGTGAAATGTCATTCTCAAATTTAACTGAACGTATTTTGTCAAAATGAATATTAAAAACATTGCAGTACAAAAAATTATACTGGTAATAGAATATTGCATTTTTATTTTCATTGTGCAGCCCTAATCCACAATAAAAATCTGATAACATAGTGATTTAGTATTATTTTATTGAACTGCACAGGACAATTTATGTAACAGCAATGGACATTTTACGGATGGACTGAGATGCGAAAAACAGTTTGACTTCTTAACATCTAATATACAATTAAAACGACAACAAATCAAAAACAAACAAATCTTGAATGTGCTAGTGTATAACAAAAAATATTTTAGGCCTTACACCAGCAATTAAATGGAATGGAAAAAAAGAAAAACCCAATGTATAATTAGCTCCTTTTTCAACTCTGTTTCTGCAGCAGAATTTAGGGCTGTACGTTTATGAAGAAACTAAATGGTAAATGGTCACATTTTTATTATTTAGTGCTTGTCCACTTTAATAAAGCACTTCATAACATGGACACTTACAGTAAATAAGTAAACGCTGCGGCCGATGCTCATGCTCTCAACCACAGTCACACCACACAATCGTAACGGACCACTAGATCTGAACGACTCCGGAGTCCGTCTCGTGTATTTTTCCACAGCCGTTAGCATTAGCCCACAAAACACAAGTTATGAATAATCAAGAGAGTGTCAGCTGGTTCGACCACATTTAGGTGAGGTCAAAGCCTCGTTAAAAGTCATTGTCGAGTGTGTAAACCTTTTGGTGTTTTATTTTACATAATGATTAGCATGTAAAACTTTGTCATCTGAGCTAAAGCTAACAGAGATTGAGAGTTCTGATCTTGTGTGCTTCTCGTAAGCATCTAGTGACCATTGAACATCCTCTTTTACATTATTATACATTTCATTTTCATGTGAAGGAACGTTCAGTTTGACATTAGTCTGGAGAGCATCGGCTAGCAAAATGGTCCTTTCTGAGCACTGGGTTGAGATACAGAAACTTCTCTAAACACGTCTTCAAATCTCTCAGTTCAGATTAACTCAGTTTATACAGTGAAGGATTAGTCTCTCAAAACTCTACCCAAAGCATTCCACAAGTTACTTCAATGTGTGCTGGAGTTGAAATGTCGACTTTGTGGCTTGTCATCCATGTGATGCTCCTGTGACCGCAGAGAGAAACGGCTGCGGTGGAGTTTAACAAACAAGCGACTTTTATAGAGAGAGTGACGGCCTCCTCCTCGTCATGTTTAAACAGCCATGTGAACCTCACATAATTGCTCTGGTGTGGACTAGTAAAGGTCTGCCACAGTGAGGGAAAAACCTTGTTTGGACACTGTGGAGATGGTTGTACTTGCAGTGTTATGTAATACAAGCATGTGTCCAAGAAAGTAATCTGTTTGAATTCCTCTGAACAGTAATGTTGTTGTGACCCTGGAACATCCCAAAATGGCTGTCTGATGCACTATATGGTCTTGTTCTAGACCAGGGGTGTCAAACAAATTTTTGTCCGCGGGCCGGATTTCGACGCTCAGGCTTGATCGCGGGCCAACGCAAGATAAAAAATAAAACAATAGAGAATAAATGGATTTATATAGCCTAGTAATAGTTATATGTGGACACTGTTGCACAAATCTGCGGCAGGTACAGGAATATGGACTCATATAAATTCTGATATATAATTTAAGCTTATCTTAGTGACAAATTGAGGTAGTTAAGGCAGCAGAAGGAGACAGCGCGCAGGGCTGGTGACAGAGAGCGCTACAAAGATGCAGAGAATGGATATATCAAAGAGGTGTCTCGAGCCAGATCAACCTATGGGAACCTATGCCAATATCCTGTTTGTGGACTTCAGCTCACCATCCTCCCTACTCTGCTCCGGGACAAGCGCTCCCAGCTCAACGTGCCTGATCCCACCTGCAGGTGGATCACTGACTTCCTACGGATCGGAGGCAGTGCGTGCGGCTGCGGAAGAATGGCTCTCCACAGGGCTGTGTACTTTCTCCTCTGCTCTTCTCATGTACACAAACTGCTGCACCTCCAGCCACGACTCCGTAAAACTGATCAAGTTTGCCCTCATCGGGCTCATCTCGGACGGGGATGAGTCTGTCTACAGGAGGGGGGTGGACCGACTGGTGTCCTGGTGCAGCGGTAGCAACCTGGAGTTCAACGCCCAGAAGACAGTGGAGATGATCGTAGACTTCAGGAAAGTCACCCCCCCCCCCCCCCCCCCCCCCCCCCCCCCCCCCCCCCCCCATCATGACAGAATTCCCCATCACCACCGTGGACCCCTTCCGTTTCCTTGACACCATCACCCATGACCTCAAGTGGGAGCCCTCCATCAGCTCCCCCATCAAGAAGGCCAAGCAGAGGATGTACTTCCTGCGGCAGCTGAGGAAAGCCAAGCTGCCAGTGCAGATGATGAGTACAGTTTTACACGGCCATCATCATCATCATCTACACAGTCCATCCTCACCTCCTCCATCACCGTGTGGTACGCTGACGCTGGAGCCACAGCCAGTGACAAACAGAGACTACAGCGCATTGTGCGTTCTGCTGAGAAGGTGATCGGCTGCAGACTTCCATCTCTGCAGGACCTGTACGTCTCCAGGGCTCTGGGACAAGCAGATCGGATCACAGCTGACCCTTCTCACCCTGGACATGGACTATTTGAGCCACTCCCCTCAGGCAGGAGGCTACGGTCCATCCGGACCAGAACCTCCCACCGTGAGAATAGTTTCTTTCCCTCTGCCGTTGGACTCATGAACACTTCTTAAACACCTGTCACTTTAACTGCAATTCAATCAATCACTCACTGCACTACAACTGTAAATGTAACTGTACATTCTTGTGTACATAGTGAGGTTTTTTTATTTTTATTTTATACTATAGTAATTTTAAATCTAATGCATGCCCGGTTGATTTCAGATATGTTGTTTTTGTTATTGCTCTGTGTTTTATGTTGCACCTTAACGCTGAAACAAGTTTCTATGTTTGAATTCTGTTCATTGACAATGGCAATAAACCTCATCACAGCATGTCCTTTCTTTCTACCACGTGTTTCCCAAAGCCACGTCTCTTTCCCCGCTCAGACCTTTGCTTAAGTATTTTAGTGCGTCTGCCCTTCTCAGCTTGGTTAAATCCACCTGTCACTCAGTCAAAGCATGACAGAAGCTGACCAACACAGTGCTCTCCCCAGAATCTTTTAAAGGGATGGTAACTATGCCTCATATGGCGTTGAATTTTCCTCCAAGGATGGTTTAATGTACCGTCATTATTTCCAAAGGTACATACACCCTAAACATACTATTAACACTATTTAGGCCTATATAATAGGCCTATATAGTGCCTAATAATATTTTATGATGTATAGACTTGCAATATGAAGCAGGGCAGAGAAAATCTGTTAATTAACTTGACTAGACCCATTCAAACAGATGACTATTTTGAAAATAAAATAACTAGACTAAATATTAGAAGGTTGAGTTTATAATCACCTCACTTGAAGCTCTTTTTAACTATAATTAGTTATTATAATAAGACAAGCTCCATGGTAACGCTGGGAGGAGGGGCTTGAGACGTGTTGTCGGCTCGCTCACGCTGCGGTGTGCTCCTTCCAAAACTCACTGAGAAAGCGGACAAAATAACAACTGTCGGCTCTGTGTATCTGTGTAGTGATACACATGTTGTCTTTTGACCCGTGAGTCAGGTCTGGCCAAGAAAGTTTCATTTCAAAGCGACAGATCGCAGTATATTGTGCGTGCGCGCTGTGTGTCTTTGTATTCTGCCGCGTCTACATTCACTTCCTCATTAAACTAATTTCTCCGTGAATGAGTCTGATTGTAATAAAACACACAGCATTTTGAAGCTTTCGACTAAAACTTGTTTATTTGAAGTAGTATTTTAATGATGGCACTACCTAAAATATGGGATTAAGTTGAGGTTTAGGGATGGTTTATTTTCCCCCCCATGTAAAATTTGATTTATGGCGGCCCCGCCATCCCTAACATAATAAATGTACGTAGCGAGACCCCTGCAACAGGAAGAGTGTGTGGAGATAAAGTGTCAACTAACCTGGCCAGATTGATATGTGTAAAACTCTGAATGGAGTTCTATAATGACTCAATCTGGAAAGGCTCTTTCTGAAAGCAATTTGGACATCATAAAGATACTTCACACTGATTGGTCGAAGCATCCGAACAGCGGAAGGAGCAGCAAACTTCATCTTTCCCGTCCACGAATGCACAAAACGCCTCTGTGTGCACGTTTTTGAAAAACAAATTACACTATATTTATGGTGAAATAGGCCGAAGTATGTCCATCGGCGCCACCGTGTTTGTTTTAGTTCTGTTTTGGCTTCTGGCCAAACCACAATGCTGCTCTGTGATTGGTCCAGTCTCCGCACCCCTGGCGGTTCACTATTGAAGACATCAGCAGGAGCCTGACAAGATGGATTCTCATAGTGGCATGAGTTTGTGAACTCATAAAAATCGTGTTGGCAGGGTTGGCATTAAACAGAAAACTGAATCATGAAAATTTCACCAAAAAGCAGATTGTCACAGGGATCAGATCACGGTTATATTTTATCACCGTATTGCCATCTGAACCAACCCCCTTGTTACCATGTTTGCAGTGATGTTATGCAACTGAAGATGTAAGAAGACCCAGTGGTGTAAAGAAGAGCTCTGGTGGTCCTCCCTCACGACTGACCAGTCGCGGCCACATAAACAAATAACGTCGCGGGTGCACAACGCACTGTAAAATCTTGCAGGAATGTCCCTCGTCCTCCTGTAACTGAACATTTTTACAGCGCACGTTACAAAATCAATCTGTGGAAATACAGACGGACCACATTCACCTTTGACACAGTAATGGTTCAGGCAATTTAATATGCTTTAGAGATTGGGGTTAAAAATAGAAGCCCACTGTGATTATAGTGTTTCCCATTAATTCTTAAAACTATTACGGCCTGTTATATTGTAATCTAATCCACCTCAGTCCAAAAATACACATCAAAACAAGATAGTTGTTGAAATGTGCCCCTACTGTAGTAATAAATAGTTACTCATTACTCAATATCAACGCTCGTCTTGTGTTCAAGTTATTTGTGCTGCTCATGAACACTGAAAATTCAACAGTATAAACAATAAATAAAAACACATTTAATTCACAATTTTATCCCTTCATTTTAAAACCTGGTCACTGTTTGATTGTTCCAGTTTGGTGGTGTCAAAGCATAAAATTATGCAGATTTTAATTTAAAAATAATAATTAAAGTCCACAATATTGCAAATACAATGTACTAATACAACTAATACTGAAAGTAGATTGTATTTAATATGCTTAACCACGTAATGATATTTCTGGCATGGATACAAACGGTGCAATTTACCTTGAATTTAACTAAAAAGGCGTTTAAATACATATATACATGTTAAATATCACAGTATGGCAAGTTTCAGCGTTGTGTAGTTTTTGTCACTTAAGTGCCCTTGTCATAAATGATCGTTCAAAAGCCCGATTGATGGATGCAAGTTTCTGCAAGTACAATCCATCAACAGCCTTTTGTTCAGTGACTTCAGTAAATGTTAGAGCAAAGTTGGCCTCGGTACTACGCCTTTGTGCTGTTGCATAGTTGAAATATTTCTCATCAAAACAGATTATTTATGTACCATCGAGAACAGACAAACCACTGATCTGCTTTTGCTGTCAATCAGAAACATTTCACCGCAGAAAATATTTAGCTTTCCTGTGACAAGGAATATGCGTGGTGTAATTTTATTTCAGTTCCAGGATAAAACCAGGACAAACTGTGACTAAGTAAAGCGTCAACATTTTCCCCAAGTTAGAACGGACTAAAAACCAATAAAACCATCTTATTTAAACCAAAAATAAAAATAGGCAATGCAGTAAATCACATTTCATTCAGTCTTATTGATCGAGAAGTCGTCAGCCAATCCTCTGTCAGTAAAACATGTGTTTCGGAGCTGAGATTTCAGATTTTAGAGCAATAACTTGGTCTTTTTTTCTGTTAAATTGTAAGGATTAAAAGTCTGTGTTGTTTATGTTCAGAAAATTAATATTGCAAGCTTTTTTATTAAATTTTTTATACGAGACTTCTTTTTATTGAAGACAAGCACTGTGTGTTAAGACATCCGTAGTAATAATTAGACACCGCGATGAGTTTATAAACGTTTTTCACAACTTTCAAAGACCAGAGCGAGTTTTGCTAAAGCTAATAACAACTTGCATGCTAACGGCACACTTCCTGCTTCACGGAGACTAATAAACTCTATAATTAGATGCAGAGAGCGTACAATGGACTCATTTTCACCCAAATAGATGCTTTTACAATATCAGATTTTACTTTATTACGTGAAGAAAATTGGGTACAGCCCCTTTTAATCAGTTTAATCTATACAAGGAAACAAGGTAGTATTCTTTAATATTTCAGTCCAGTGTTTTCTCTGCACGTGTGTCGGGGAAACCTCTCCATAACTCTCCGTGTCGTGGAGAGATGAGCAGACGACACTAGTTCATATTGGAGCGTGGCCCGGAGCCAGTTATGCAGCTGCTAAACAAAATGTCAGCGAAGGTGGTCTGGTCTTCTTCACACGCCAAAGACACAACCACCATGTTTCTGTGGAAAAATAGCCCCTCTAATTACCAGGAGATCTATTTTCGACTCTACTCCAAACCATAAACGACTCTCAAGCAACACTGTAGACGCCTTGTTTAACCTATAAGTCATGTGAAATGGTCTAGGTAAATGTTTTAATCTTTTTACTACTGCAACGCTGTATATAAATGTCTGAAGATTTAAAATATGCAATAACATAATATATGCTGCTATGGAAGTGGCAAATTTCTTGTCAGTTTTTGAAGAAAATGTATTATTTATTTAGAATAACATTAATCAAAGCTAATAGCCGTTGGTACTTCTGTATACTGAAGAATGAAAAGATTAATGTTTATTTGGTGTGTTACTGATTGCTTGGTTGTAAAAAAAAACAACAAAAAAAACACTCAAAACCAATATATTTTTGTGTGTTTTTTGTCAACCACTAATCTTTTACCACATTGGAACGTGTGGGGTAAAAACACTTCGGACAATTTTCCTGAAAACTTATTTAACACTCCATTTTTCACACTTCCTACACTACACACATTATTTTAGAATCAAGTGGATTCTCTAGGTTTATAACTTTTAATGACATTTTGTGATAAGACAAAGATATATTAAATACATTTGGTAATAAATAATTCTTTTTCATTGATGAAATTCATGATCATCTTTTGTTGTTCGTTTTTAAAGACACATTTTTTACTGTTTACTTACTTGGTTGCATTGAGATGTAAGAAAAAACTTCTTCCAATTTAAAATTGAGAATGTAGAATTTCCTGAAGCACACAAAATTATATTTTTTTAACTGTAACGTCATCACAAATGTATTCTTTGAAAACGGGCTACAATTGAATATTTTGACAATCGATAAATCTAAAAATCTGTCTTTTGATTCTGTGAAACATACTTAATACATCATGTATTCTAACCACACTTTCCCTCTTTCTCTCTTTTGCTCTCTTCCAGTCTGTTCGAGCAAAGACATCAGGAACAATGTGACGAATCTACAGATTTTGGAGAACTGCACCATCATTGAAGGCCACCTAAAGATCTTGTTGATGTTCAGGACCAAAGCTGAGGACTTTCGCGGCATCAGTTTCCCTAAGCTCACCGTCGTCACCGATTACCTCCTCATGTTTCGAGTCTACGGTTTGGAAAGCCTCAGCGACCTCTTCCCCAATCTCACCTTGATACGCGGGAGCAATTTGTTCTTCAACTACGCCCTGGTCGTTTTCGAGATGATCCAACTCCGAGAGATCGGCCTTCACAGTTTAATGAACATCACGCGTGGGGCAGTGAGGATAGAGAAGAACCCAGACTTGTGCTACCTGGCCACGCTCGACTGGTCTAAGATCCTGGACTCGGTGGCGGACAACTACATCGTGTTCAACAAGAACGAGAGAGAGTGCGGAGACGTTTGCCCCGGCGCGCCCGTGGGCAAAACGACCTGCCCGACCACAACCATCAACGGACTCTTCAGCGAGAGGTGCTGGAACCAGAAGCACTGTCAGAGAAGTAAGTCTGTGCCTTATTAAAACGAGTGGGCTGGGGCTAGATACAACAATATCACTGATCAAGATGATGAAAAACAAGAACACAATAATCGTGCGTGGTGCGTTTTTACGTCTAAAAGGCCAAAAAAAAACAAAAAGCATTTGTTGGCAATCACGACCAAACATACTAATAATTTCCATCTACAATTGTGTTTTTCTGCATTTATTTAAAAAAATCTTGATGGCATAATCATTTAAATATTAAATCAAAATGTTTTATATACAGGGCAGCGAACGGTTGTTTTGGTGGTTGACGGTTTGGGTGATTGTTTCTGGATTAGATACATTTTCGATTTTTTTGCGAGATGAGTTTTTGATGAGGATCAGGGATGGTTTGTCCCTTTTTTCTTTTCTTTTTTGCATTTGCGCTGTTGCTACAATGATGACTGAACTTTAAGACGCCCTACCCAATCTCAAGACACCGACCTGTAGACCTGGATGAACTCTCCCTGTACTAGATGAGCCACCCTTTCTCCTTCTTGACTGGTTCTGGCTCCATAGTCTCTATGGAAATGGGAACATGTCAGTCCTGGACCATCTGCAGTTTTTGCCTAATTCCAGTGAACGCTGTTAATCTGCTAATTACTGTTTAATTCTATGACTTTCTGTTTGTTAAATCAATAATTCTGGGAGGCTAATCGAGGCAACTGCTGTTTTGATTATGGGCACTACAAAAAAAAGTTCAATTGAAAATGTAGAACAGTCAGCAACTTAAATAATTACTGATATTGTTGTTATTTACAGGGCATATCACATTTTTGCCGTTGATCAGAAATGTGCTATATGTCTTAAATCTTCTCTATTTGAGGTTCTGAGAAGTAAATAATTGATTTTAATTGACGAATAGTAAAAGCTTGTAACTACGACTGGGCGATATGGGGGAAAAACTTCCCAAATGATTATTCATTTATTTTATTGAATATTTACATATGATTAGCTAACCATAAATGACCATTAGCGAGTAACTGCTCCAGAGAATAGATGTCAGACTGAAAAGATTGAGTAGGAAGTGGGTCACTCCACACTAAAGTGTACAATTGCCATTGTCTTTAACGAGGGCATCATTAAATTAAATTCCAAAAGCAAAAATGAAAAGGTCTTTGTTATTTTTTAAACCTTGTATGTTATACATATATATAAAATAAAATGAGAACAGCAGAACAAACTCCAAAGAAAAAAAAGATGTCCACCCCAGACGGGACTTCCATTTTAGTCGTGTTTTGTTACATGATGGTACGCTCAACTTCAACGACTTGTAAAAGAAAAAGTGAATGCAAACGAAGAACCTACTAGTGATGAAATGAAGGGGAAACACTAGATTCATGCCCCAAATGCTTTTCAAAATGTTTCCACTCGTATTTTTGAAATTGCCCTCAAAAGAAGTATTGTGGGCGTAACCAGTTAGTGTCCGGTATTAGTTACGACCAATCAGTACCAGTTTACGTTGGATTACGTCATTCTAAGCGCCATGCTACGTCATCAAAATGCAACGCTTTATTACTGTACTCGACGATGGAACTGTTTCGGTTGTGTCTACTCACGGGAGCCTGTATTTATCTACTTTATGGTATTTTTATGATGCCGACTGGTGGTACTTTCTGATATGAGTTGAAATAAAAAAAAATTCCTTACTTTAAATTCGGACTTTCATGTAACACTTTTGTACACTTAAGTGTGGAGTGCCCCAATTCCGAGTTGTAAGGCTGTTCCAGTGGAAATGTACAAGTCTGGAATGAACCTTTTATCTTCTCCCAGTTACTCTGAAGCTCATTTACGTTGTGTTATGGTTTGAAACATGTACAGTTATTTCTATGACGACTGTAAACATTGGACAGGTGGACGCGTGGAGCCCCGGATGGAAATAACACACTGTGGATACAAACAAAGACAGAAGAACATCTGTGATACAAATCTGCAAAACCTGAAATACAGGAGTTTGTGAGTTTATTTAGAGATCAAGTGTAGGCACAAAAACTACAAGCGGGATTGAGTAACAAACGATAAAAACATTACATTGCTAAGCATTAGCTAAGCACGGACCGGATTCAAAAGCACATCATGATTACCATGAAGCGAAGAAACTTGAAAATTCCACATCTCTGTGCCAGCTCCAGCTCAGTAAAGTCATAACAATATAAGCTCAAAGCTCACAATTAGCCTATGATTTTATAGGGGACGTTTACAATTTAAAATAAACTACAAATGTGTTCTTTTATGGTGCATGTGTTAAACAGGAGAATAAATGGCATTATAATTAGCTGGGTTATATGTTGTATTATTAATAATATTGTGAATGTTGTTTTGAAGTTATGCAACATTTGTTTATTGAGTAGATAAAATGGGAAGGGGGAAAAAAAGAGACAAACTATTGAAATGCTGCAAGAAGAGCTATTAATATAAAGATAGGCCAATAAAACGGCCTGATTTTTACCTTCGTAAAACCTGAAAAATTGAACTAGTTCATTTTAAACCATTTGCAACCGTCCAAATATATTGCTCACTTACCCAACACATTAAGAACATTGTAATTAGTCATTGTGATGAGTTTGAGTGCTAGCAGCGTGCGATAATTAGACGCAGACAGCACACAGCGGTCTCATTTTAACCCCAAGTGCTGCTTTTGCTGTCTATCTGCACTGGGTCTGAACAGATTTTACTTTATTACATTGAATAAATTGGGTACGATTGGGTACTTTTAAATGTCACAACCACCAGTACTTCTACATTATACAGTAATATCATCAATGGTATTCTTTCACGACTGTATCTTTATCAGTCAGTTACTGTAAAACTACTACACCATGTTCTTCCTTATTGCCGGCACAGTTCAAGTTCGAGTGCTGGCAGAATCTCTCATAGACTCTTGAACTGAGCGCTTGGGTTGCGTAACGGTTGTTTACATTTGCTTGCCCGTGTGTGGTTTTAAAAGGCCCTTATCGTTGCGCTGCTGTTTGTTTGGTGCAGGTCCTGTACAGCTGGCCTACTCTCCACTCTTTTTACTACCACATCTGCTGTTACACTTCACCCTCATTGCTTAATCAAGTTTGATAGCGATCGCAATAGGCTCTTGAGCGCTAGCGTCAGGTGTTGATGTGGTTAACTTAAAAGGGAAGGCTTTTGAATGGTTTCGAGTTGGCCGGGAACGACTAATAATGACCATATTGACGTATCGTTTGCTAATTGGGGAATAAAACGGTGTCTTGTAGGCTCATTGTTTATAGTGTGGACATTTTTACTAGCCCGTTTGGTCACTTTTTGGTCAACTCTTACACCAGGGCTATTCAACCCCGAGGGCCTGATTTTTTGGAGGGCAAGACCTCTGGGCCGGAGGTGCACAACTGTAACAAAATTGATGAAACATTGTTGAAACATTGTTTGAATAAATTGAGTTAATACAATAAAATAACTACTGATAGATTTGATTTTTGTGAGAAATAATGTACAAAATGCTTTAACAACATTGCTTTGCAAAATTGCCCATCCAGGACTGAACCAGAATTAAACCAGGACTGAACTAATCCAGAATCAAAGCAGATCTGAAGCAGAAATAAACAAGGACTAAACAAAGACCAGACCAGGTCTAAACTTGTGCTAACCCAGAATTAAACCAGCAAACATGATTTATTCTTATTTTTAATATTTGGAAGATGGGTTGTGGGCCGGACCAATCACTTGGAGGGCCTTATTTGGCCCCCGGGCCTTATGTTGAATAGCCCTGTCTTACACTGAATTAGAGAGTCCAAAGTTAAAATAGGACTGAGTATTTCAAGGCGCTCTTTATGATTCAGGTTCTATTTACAATATGGTTCATTTACAGAAGGGTTTATTGGGATTATCAGTGTGTGTCAGTGGTATAAAGTGGTCTTTAGTTCTATCTAGGCCTATTACGATGATTAATTACTATATTAATTACTATATTGCTTATATTGTTTGCAGGATTCACACAGAACCCTGGGCTCGGAACAGTATTCAAAAATGTAAATGTACCGATGTTATTCTTGGTTATTCTCTGGTTCTACGTGTTTTAGACATTTTACCATTTTTAAAAGTCTATTTGATTGTTGTTAATTGTCCGCCGAGGTAGGTCTCCCTCTTGAAATAAAGGTAAAATAAATAAATAAAAGCATGTTGTTCAATAAATTGTGACTAAACAATATATTTTGGGGCTAAATATTTATCCTGTGTACATATTCTTTGCAATAAGCTGCTGTGGAGGTTTGAATAAGTAACTTCTCCGACTAAGCCTTTAATTCCACTTTATTTCTGCAGCTTGTGTCTTTTTAATGATGCTGTAAAAAATAATTGATCTTGCTTTAGAGTCAGTTTCAATATTATCTTTTATTGCAATATCTTCTGTAGCATTTATTGTGAGTGGAAATAGTTTTTATTGTGACAGGCCTGTGAATAGTCAAACATAATCCAATTGGCAACTTGTTGAAACCCTGGTTTGGGCACTGTTTTTGGGCCTGGTTTGGACTCTGGTCTTGGGTCTGGTGGTTTGGACTCCGGTATTTGCGCCTGTTTTGGGCTCAGGTCTTGGTCTTGGGCTGTGGTCTTGTGGTCTGGCGCGGTGGTTTGTGCCCATTTTCACTAAAGCATGAAAAGAGCCGTTAAGCTCTGCTCTCGACCGCAGACGCATTCAGACCCACCCGGGAACGGCTTTTATGGCCCGCTGTTGTTACGCGCCACTTTCCCCAAACTTTACAGCTTCCCTCGGTCTTCATCGCTCTAATTGAGTCACAAATTCACCATGTGCAGTGTGATTGAATTCCCGAGTTGTGTTTGTTCTTTAATTACAGTATCTTACTACAACGTTTATTTAATGCGAGTTATTCCCTTGTCTTTGGTTGTCCCTGGTTGTTGTAAAGTTTATTGGCTCCACCAAACGCAGATTAGGAAAATATTTAGACGCCAACCAAATATTCAAATTTCAAACGATACAATTTAATCTACATTAGGGTCACTAATTTGCAATTTTCATTAAAATAAATAATTTCTGAACAAACTAATAATTTTTTTCTATTCGACTAAAAGGATTTTACTTGAAAAGAGTAAAAATGAAATTAATTATTTAACGTAACATGTTAAATTGTGAACAAAATGGTGTTACGGTCCGCACTGTGTTTGATGATGCATTTTATAGTCTCAATAATTTGTTATAAAGTCTCTTTTGTTTGTAAATTTGTTAATTTACAAACCTTTATTATAGAGGTTGTTATTACTGATGGAAAAAACATTGAGGTCTCTGCATTATTTTCAAGGACGTTATGATCTAAAAACATTTAGTCTGTTTTCATGACGTCATATGGAGTCAACTTCCCTTTTTTAATTTCTTAATTTTTGTTTAATTTTTAAGTGGCTATAAATCTGCCACTTGGTTCAATAAAAAAAAAGATTCCGACAGAAAGACTCAAAAAGGTGTGTTTCTAAGTGAAGAAAACACTGCCAGAGGTCAAAAATATAGGTGTGTTCCTGTTTTGAGAAAAGGAACAATGAAACAAACAGCCCCGAGGTCATCAAGGGTCAGTTACAGTTTCCAACACGAATCAAAACAAAACAAGACTCCGACTCGACTTTGGAGTTCAGCGTCGCAGCCCTGCCCCGACATCCGCAGCGGTCTGAGCTCGTTGACAGAAGCCACCACTAATTTGCCCGTCGTTTTGCACTAAATTGGGCGCGTCCGCTCGGCAAAGTGGCGTAGCGCGGTTGCAGGAGACGCTCATTAGAAAAAGCTGATTAGATTTAGCCACAGATTGAAAAACCCAGAGGCTTTTCGAAGTGGCAAATGGAAGTCACCGTGCTCCAGGTCATGCAAGTTATATTTTGTATTAAAGTCAAAATGTATTGTCCATTTTTCTTTCATAATTATAGGTTAAAATGGACACTGCATCACCATAATGAGATGTTACATGTGCATGATGAGTCAAACTGAACTTTTGAACCTTCAAACAAGTAATTCATTTGATTACGCTGACAATATATTTTCAATACATGGATTAGTAATAGCAGGAAGTACTCTTAAATGTGTATTGTAAATTAGTTTGTATTTTTTAATTCAAAAACAACAACCACCACCAGATTCTGAAGCTAATCTTTGTGTTCGTTTGTGAGCTTGCATTGTTGTAGTTATAAATCTATAATAAAATCATTAAATCTCTTATGTTGCATTATTTTTTTGTTTATATTGGAAGAAGAATACACTCTTGTCACCATAATTACTTCGTCACAGTCTTTTATGCGGCACAAGTCCTCTATTTCCTTTTGGAAATTGAGTTGACATTCTTATCAGCAGTTGGAAATATTGCTGTCCATTTAGGTTTAATGGAAGTCTTTACCGCCACTGCGCTTCTGTGAAAATGGGCACTTTATTATGGTTTGGTAATGGCTGTTCTGTGGCTGTTTGGCTCTGAAGACGTCATTCAAGTTTCTATTAGATGTTTAGAAGTGGGTTTCAGGCAACGTTGTAAACGCATAAGAAAACATGTTTTTCAAGGTACTTTTGAGCCATAAACGCATCTGTAATTTAATGTCTGTAAGATGGATATGTTAAATTACAGTAGGGATGTCGAGATGAGCCGGTTAAGCGATACTTGTGATTATTCAGGTGACAATATTATTATTATTTAAGCATAATAATCGTGACAATTTTTGAAGCAAAATGTAGTCTTTTTAATTCAATCTATAGTCCAAAAAAACCCTAAAGGTAAAATACTTTTTAAAATTTGGTTGCTCGGTTGAAAGTTCACATTTTATTAGAGTGAAAGAGACTGAAATATGAACCAACAAAACATGTTTGCACAGATATAAACTACAGAGTTAACAGTTTTTATGCAGAATAAGAGGGGATTTAACTTTTTTTTTCATTTGTGGAGGAACTTATTCTATGTAAGAAAAAACAATTAGCAGCTTTTGCGATTTGCTAATTGTGTCCGTTGAAATTTCTATTCGATTTCAATTGATCTTGCTTCCTTAACCTTTGGATCACACGTCTGTTGCTCGCTCACTCCATTCATGCTGTTATCCGATCCGAGCAGGTTGTAGAAGAAAGCGTCCCGTCCAGAGGTAATGCTGCTTTTGACCTCACAACTGGGCGAGTATTGCAATTTTTTGTTACATTTCAAACATTCTACATTTCTCATACATTGACACACACGAATAAAAGGGTTAAAAAGGGCAGAAAACAGTAATCAGACCGACAAGACATAAGTCACACAAGTGTCTGCAGGTCAGGTGAGGTCCTAAAGCCGGTCCTCCGTTCTAAATTTAACCCCAGTGAGTGAGATCACGTGACACGGCTTGGACCAGCGGACGTGGACGCCTCCGTCAGGGTCACAGTGTGCGTGCGTGCGTGCGGATCCAGAACGAGTTATAAATCCCCCCACGTCACCTGCGTCGAGTAGCCACTGGACGGGATCATTGTTTTGGCCGGTGCCTGGAGACGGAGGAGTAACAGTGTGGCGTAATCGTGGATATGAAGCCATCCATCAACGGGACAAGCGCTGTCGGAGGAAGCCTGGGTCAATGTGGCGTTAGGGGGTTTTGTGCGTGCAGGAATAGGGAGGACAAGACCCTATTATACAATTAGTAATAGTACAGCTAGATGTCGCCTTTAGCATCATGTCAACAACAAAAAAGCAATTCTATTTTGTCTAATTCATTTTAACATAGTTTTTCTTTGTCCATTAGTGGGGCTGTACATTTTTCCTCCTCTTTTCTGTTGCCTTTCACAATAATTACTTTATCGACTTATCGTTCAACAATATTTTTTGGGGGGGACAATATTTATCGTGCTTTTTTAATGACTTTTTTTTAATGTAAGATTTCGATTGATTTCGATTGTTTCATTCTTCAGTGCTGTTTATTTTTTACACTTCATGTTTTTTAACGATACAAAAAGTTTTTCAGTTGCATAAAGTAATTATTGTGTCGTTTACTGCAGCAATACGTCACGCTTCACATTGTGTTATCGTGACAGGCCTACTCTGACTGCTGGTACTAAAATTAATACCACTTTATGCAGTGAATTTATTTTACTTCACTGAAATTGTATTTGTCAGACTGGGTGGAGTTTGAATTTCGGGTGGGAAACAAATTAGCTTCACTTCATGTAAGACATTTACAAACCGGAGCCAGTCCCAGTCAAATGATCCAGAATGCCATGCCTAATGAAGTTTGAAGAATATACAATACAGAAATGGGCTTAAACAAATACACGCTGAACTGATTTTGTTGAAAGACTTAAAAGCTTTGCCTTTCTATTTTTTTTTAAATACAAATCAATATGAGGCTGGTCACCGCATTCATCTCCCCCGAGTTCAGATTGGCATGATTGACAGTTGGATTAGCTAATCAGGGGCACGCATGGTTGCTTACAAGGAAAAAAGAAAGGGAGAAAAGTTTGTGGTCGACTCGAGGGGCGCCGGAGGGAGTGGTGGTGACCAGACTAGTTGATTGCACGGGATCCAGAGTACACACAAACAAAAGCTACTAGTCCCGCTCAGTTAAAAAAAATTCAAAGTTTGGACACAAATATTTAGCTCCATCTATGTCTTGGTCTAGTCACAGAGACGGACTTATCAGAAACATACAGGGAAATGTAACAAATATGAGCAAACATAATATTTACGCCCTTGTACTACTTTATAAAGTTGACATATTTAGGCTCGTTACATACGTCTTGTCTATTGTCCAGTCCTTGGAGTCAGGTTCGTTACACCAGATGGCAGACACAGATGTCCTAAACACTAACAAATATGGCAGCACTCGGCTTCAATACCTTATTTTATTAAATGTTTTTTGGAAGACCGATTACATAAAAGCTCCATACCCAAACCGGCGCTCAGAAACAGGTTGTTGTTTGTCGCTTCTCAACCATGTGACCAGAAGGTTCAAAGGTGACTGTAGTCCGGTCCCGGTCCTGGTCCTGATCCTGACCCTGACCCTGACCCCGGACTCTCAAGGGTCCATTCCTCCCACGCAGATCTCTTCACAACTGGCGCCTGCTTCTTCCCTCCGCGCTCAACAATACGCGGGCGGCAGATCCAGGAAACGTTCTCCTTGATTGTTTCCGGGCTTTGTTTCGGTCCGTTTCCGCCCTGAAATTATGAATGAACGCTGGGACGTGAGCCTCGGCCTTGGTCGCGCCGCTTTGACCCTTTGAAGTGACCAAGAATTCCAGCGGCTGAATCCGGGGAGGTCAGCCATGCAGGAAAAACACGCCATCTTAGCCACCGGCCTGAGCACACTGTGGGGAAAAGGCAGGATATTGTTACGATGGGTTATTATTTTTGGATGGAAGCGGCCCCTGGAGTGCGAGACGGCAGTGAGAGATTGAGTGTTTATTTTATGGACTCATTCAAGTACAAGTTTGTAAGCCAAGAAGGTCATTGTATGTGTAGGTGGCTGGGGCATGACAAAGAAAGTTCTCACACTCATTTACAAAAATATGGCACAAAAAAACAACTAGATGTCAATTCAAATATCGATACGGAAGTAAAAAACGACAAATAGGACAAAACTGGACCTTCGCTGAATAGGTTTTTATAATCTTGATTAAGGCTGAAACAAGTGAATCGCTTAATTGCATTGATTTTTCACGATTATTTCATCGAATAATCGCTATCTGGATTATACACAGGCCCCAAAAACATGCCATGTGCTGAGAAAAAACTCTTAACAAAGCAAGAATTACATTGGAAACGTGTACAATTTATGTTTTTCATTAGTGTTTTGTCCTCAAACGGCGTCACATTGGCTTCATCTGGATCAAATTTGGTCAAAATCTGATATTTTCGGGACTTTCTCGATCCAAACGACTAATTGAGCAATCAAAAGAACAATTAATCCGAATGCCAGGACGAGTATGAAACCACATGGGGGGAAAACTTGCATTCAATTGTATTTTTATTATCATTTTTATAATTCAAATCTGTCTGTAACTTGTTCCAGAGTACTGAATCAAGATTGACATTTTGGACATCACTAGAAGGTATACAGCAGTCGATTGTGTGTATATAGTCTTTTATGCAGTAAAGAAACCGTATTTGAGCTGACAAATGACATGAGAACAGTAATGACGCATTCTTTTTTCACTTTATTTGTCAAAAATCTGAAAATCGGTCAAAACTGCAGGCCGAGCTGCTGTTTCACATGTAACTTTAGACCGCAAACTCAATACAGTGTTTATCTGGACATATGGTCAGGGCCTCTTTAACAAGATAAGGGCCATAGATTTTCTGATCAGAGACTGGTTTAGCCGCAAAGGTGAAGGATTACAACCCGATGTGCACTTTGTTCTCCAAACCTAAACGGTTAAATATAAAAATGGGAACGGTATGGTTGGTATAGAGCTGTAAAAATCTGAAAATCTTGATTCTAAAGCTTGTTTCAAAGCATTCATAAACAATTTAGTCTCACTGTTGTTACTCTGATTTGGTGTAGAGAACGGGAAATTTTACTTTTAACTCAACTGCGATATCTTTTGTATGGATATCACATTATAACTAAAATATCTTACGACATACTTGCAAATGAATCTGTATAATAAGCTGTAACAGGTGTTTTTTGTGTGTGTTTTTTAATCATCTTCAGGAGCTACATTTGTTTTCTACATTTTAGGACTGTTCCATATCAACACGCACCGTCGCTAAGAATGTGTTGTTTTTAATTTAACGATGGTAGAACATTAAAGATCTAACTGGAAGCAGCTGGTGCACACACATACAAAAAACAACCCAACTTCTCAGCTTTGTTTTTGAAAAGTCTGACGGTTTGCATTCTTTGTTCTTGGAATCTGACTGCACATGTATCAATGATCAGCCAATCGGTTTGACAGCAGTTTGTTTCCCCCCCCGAACATTTGAGTGAGTTGTGATAATAGTTTTCATATTGTAGGAACTCTAAAACCCTGTTCGGAGAGGAGTTTATGTTTGTTTTGTTGGCGTCATGTACCTGCACTGCACGTTGTTGTGATCAGAATGACGACCACACAATCGTACATCTCGTCGTGCCCCCCAAAGTTTAAACTGAGCTACAGTACGCTACAGTACAGGTACATAACTAAAATTTAAGAAATGCCTGCAACATGAATGGATTAAAAGGTCCTTGTCATATTTCAATGTTTTTACCAGTCCGCCATTTCCGGATTAAAAATAATTACAGATTTTTCTCATCTCGTCCGAATGCTCACAAAAGAAATAGATGTACAATCTCAGTATTACAGATAGATTTGTCAAACTAATCCCATTAAAATAGGGCTTTAGTCAAAACAGAAAAGAGTGAACTTCTACTACTCTTGAACTACTTCCAACAAACCCTTAAATACTTGATTAGTAAAACAACACCAGATATTCTAAAATAAAAAGCGTGCATACCTAATATCTGAATCGCATTGGGGCGTTGTTGCTATATTTCTGTCTTAATGACTCTGGTATGAATGGGGGACTCCGACATGATCAGACAACACTTGCACATGCTCTTTTGTTCGGCCTTGGGAGACTTGAGTTCGTAGTGTGCTCCTGCGTTTGATCCGAAAACTTTCACACACACGTTTTTCCACTTTAGCGGCCCTCGTAAGGCATTACACTCAGGCTTACCTCATGCTAAGCCGGTTCAAGCTGGATGAATTTGGTAATAAATATTGGGTAAATTAGCACCTACGTCGATCCCAACTTGATTTATTAATCTGTGAAAACACAATTTAAAAGAACTGCGCATCATTTAATTTGCATAGCAGTTTAGGCACTGCGTCTTGACTATTGTATTTGTATCAACTTGTAGTGAACTTATATGTTACTTTTAAAAAATATCTTTTATAACCTTAACTCTCTATGGCCCAAAGGCACTGGGTGAGGCTCCAGTCACCCGCGACCCCTAATGGGAACAAGCGGTAGAAAAGGAATGAATGAACTTCTCTCTGCGAACTCTGCGTCAGCAAATACTTTTACAGTTAACCAAAAGATGATACCTGTCCTCAAACATAAATGATGTCAGAGTGCCATTCTCCTGCTGTGCAATTGTAACCCCTGAACTTTGACCCCCCCATTAGCGTTTGCGAAAGCTGCTAACAATTCTAACGTCATATTTAAAGCAACAATCAGCAAAATTGGTTGAAATACACTGACAGAGCTTAATTTGGCGAACGTTGATGTCCATAATGACTACTTTGGGCGAGCGCGACCTGACGACTGTTGCACGGCGATCAAAAATAGATGTGTGGACTGGCAAACATATTTGCAGAGCTGAACTTGGTAAAAATGTGTCTGTGGCTAAATGAGGTCAACTATAACCATAAATGTTTTATTTAATTATTAACCTTTATTTAACCAGGTAAAAAAAAGATTGAGTTCAAAACCTCTTTTTCAAGGGTGACAAAGGCAAAGGAAAGCCCCGACAGCACACAAAATCATAAAAACATTACACTAACAAGACATTTAAGAACAAATGAAAGCAGAATTTTCATTTTAAAGGATTCCTTTTCTCGCTCAAAAACCCTAAATTGAGATCAGTGCCCCCAATCTCAAGTGTGCTTGAAGGTCGTTCCAAGCCGCTAGAGCCGCGTGAGAGAAAGCTTTCTTTCCCCAGACAGTCTTACATGGGGCAGGGAATAATGACCCTCCGCTCGCTGCACCAGGGCACACAAGTACGAGAGGGCACATATATATATAACTTTACACACTAAAAACATCCAATGTGAAAACCCCCTGGCACCCAAAGGCCACCCAGCCCTGGCCTAGAGTTCACCGTGATGGGTGAGCCTGTGATATAAGGTGTCCAGGGATTTCAGACATTTTCTGTAAAGAACATAATCTAATCATCTATTTGAAGCACAAAAGTATGAGTCAGTTTTTGTACATGATCTTTAAAAGACTTGAATGAAACACTCCCCATTTTGTCCAACGAGGCACATTATTGGATGAGAACCATGTGAAATAAACGATAATATTGAAGCGACTTCATGCCACTGACTCAAAGCAGGAGAATCCCATTAAAAAGTAATAATGGCACAATAAAACCGTTATTAGTTAGAATCAATAATAGTAAATGTTACGTATTTGATCCTCCTTAACTAATGATAGACATAAGAATAAGAAAATGTGCACGCAAAACATATCGAGCCAGAAAAAAAAACATTGTTCCATCCTTCATTTATTGAACGATAAATCGATATAGTAATTAACGCGACAGGCCTAATAATACTTTTAACGTCCCCTTTTGTTATCAAATACTACTACAATTCAGTACTCCGATCCTTCCCAATTCCTCATAAAGGTACAGAGAGCGTTTTAGGAAAGAACCATGTCGTCACTTGACAATAATGACCTCAATCCTCTGCTAAAACACTTTTCTCTGCTCCTCTTCTCCGCTCCAGACCCCAGATCCCCACGTCGACACACACGCACGCACACACACACACACACACACACACACACACACACACACACACACACACACACACACACGTGTCGACACACACACGCACGCACACACGCACGCACGCACGCACGCACACACGCACACACGCACACACACACGTACATGTATCTGCGCACAGCCCTCTTTGAGCTGACTTAACTGCTTTGGCACTCGGTCTCGTGGAGCTGCACCCTGCGAACTCTCTGCCCAGGAATCCCAGACATTTGAGGCATTCGTTAAAGCTGTGTCGCTTTCCCCGCTCTCTTCCTCCCCCGCTCTCTTTCCTCCCCGCTCTCTTTCCTCCCCGCTCTTTTTCCTCCCGCTCTCTTTCCTCCCCCCGCTCTCTTTCCTCCCCGCTCACTCTTTCCTCCCCGCTCTCTTTCCTCCCCCGCTCTCTTTCCTCCCCCGCTCTCTTTCCTCCCCGCTCCCCTCTTTCCTCCCCCCTCTCTTTCCTCCCCGCTCTCTTTCCTCCCCCGCTCTCTTTCCTCCCCCGCTTTCTCTCTTTCCTCCCCCGCTCTCTTTCCTCCCCCGCTCACTCTTTCCTTCCCCCGCTCACTCTTTCCTCCCCGCTCACTCTTTCCTCCCCGCTCACTCTTTCCTCCCCCGCTCACTCTTTCCTCCCCCGCTCACTCTTTTCCTCCCCCGCTCACTCTTTCCTCCCCGCTCACTCTTTTCTCCCCCGCTCTCTTTCCTCCCCGCTCTCTTTCCTCCCCGCTCTCTTTCCTCCCCCGCTCTCTTTCCTCCCCGCTCCTCACTCTTTCCTCCCGCTCTCTTTCCTCCCGCTCTTTCCTCCCCGCTCTCTTTCCTCCCGCTCACTCTTTCCTCCCCGCTCACTCTTTCCTCCCCGCTCACTCTTTCCTCCCCCGCTCACTCTTTCCTCCCCCGCTCACTCTTTCCTCCCCGCTCACTCTTTCTCTCCTATCCTCTTCCTCTCTCCCTGTCTCTCTCCTGGTCTCTCTCTTTGGTCTCTATTCTCCTTTTCCCCCCTCTGTCCTCTCCCTATATTCTCTCTTGCCCTTTCCTTCTCTCTTGCCCTTTCCTTTTCTCTCTCTACCCCTTTTTTTCTCTCTATCTTTTCCGACCCCTTATTGTTCTTCTCTTTCACTCTCTCACCCCCCCTTCTTGCTCTCTTCTTTCTCTCTCTCTGCCTTTCTCTTATACCTTTCTGTCTTATCTCTGTCTGTCCCCCTCCCTCTCTTTTTCTCTATCTTCTCCCCTCTCTCTGACCCCTCTACCTTTAAGGCTTTATTTGACAGACAGTTGCAAAAGGGGAAGAGAGAAGGGTAGGGACATTCAGCAAATGGTCGAGGGCTAGAATCTTAACCCACCTCCTTTTTTTCTTCCCTCTCTCTGTCTGCCTTTTGCTTCTCCCTTTCTAGCCCTCTCCATACTCCCCCTCTCTCTCTCTCTCTCCATACTCCCCCTCTCTCCTTTTTCTTTCTCCCCTCTGTCTGTTTCTCTCTCTCTCTCTCTCCCTCCCTCTTTCTCCTCTCTCTCTCCCGCCTTCTCTTCAGTTAGTGCCACCGGGCGAATCTTCTCGTCCAAACTGTTTTCTTTCTGCTTGCTACCTGTTTTAGACAAGAGTAGTTTGTGGATTTCTCAGTCTTTTTTTTTTCTTTTTTTTTTTTTCTGCTCTGGAATTTGTTTTGGGATTTGGACATTTGAGCTTAACATATTTGTCCTGATATTGCCTGTTAAGACATGTGGCTTAATAAGGATCAAAACTCATACTTACAATAAAAATTAAACACCCCCATTGACCTTGAGGGCCTTTTAAACGGGCAAATAAATATATCTGTTGTTACCTTTTTTTTTCTTTGGCCTGGAATGTTCCACAGTATGGCATTAATCTTGTATTTTTTTGCTTGGCATACTGTAGACTGGTTACATTCTTTGCATCAATATAATTAGGAACACTATTTATAGAAAGTATAAAAGAACATTATTACACAATTTATTTTTAACGGTCTTGATTACCTAAACATTATTTTTTGTTACACCTTTTGCAAGGCATTTTTTGTAGCAATTAAAACACCTGTAGCTGAATAAATAGCTGTTAACGACTTTTCAAAACGATGTTACCGAGTGCGTCATGGAATAAAAGTAAAACAGGCACAAATAAAAGGGAAAAACAAGATAAAAAAGTTAAATAAACTATATAAATGCCTACATACACATACATACATTTGAAAAAGAAAACAATTTAAAGGTTATGATTTAGAAAAAGCCTATCGAAATTGGTCTTTAGCTTGGATTTAAAGGTGACCACTTCCTGTCGAAAGTTTAGGAACACAATAGGTAAGTTAAAAGCCATACTGTGGAACATTTCCAACAAAGCGTTGTGCACCTATTTCACCTTGTGCCTCTTCTGGCCAGCCTACAATTATTATTTTTTGCGGAAGTGATTTTATAAGATGCATAATGGTAACAATCAGTCCGTTTTTTCGCCTGACAGCGAGCTGGACGGAAATGAAAAGTCAAGGCCGCGGCGTGCGTCATCCGCGTGCCTCAAACCGGCACCAGAAATAATTATCATCAATGAAAGTCCTGTTTATGTCCCTATTCTGGTCACGGACGCGGCGCTCATCCGGTGCCCCTCGCCTGTTCCTTTGCTGTTTTTGTGTTTCTGTTAAAGGGTGCTCAGGTCACATCTTAATGAAATTGTTTTCCGTTTTGCCGCGCAGTCCCATCAGAGCAGAGCGACGCTTGTATTGGGGAAAATGAGACGAGTAATGCCCCACGGCTTTTGGTAATCACAGTCCAGACAACGCTAATTTCCTACGCGCTCTCTGGAAAAATAAAATAATGACACTAATTGAATCATTTCTGCAGCTTACAACTTTAATTGGGTTATGTTTTGTTTTTGTTCTTTTCAGGCGGATTTGGGGAAATTGGGAAAAATACATGTTTTTGTGTAGAGCAGAATAACAATCGTTTCTGATACAATCAAGTCTAATATTATTCATCAGGTTTATAGTGAACTGAGACTAGTTTAGCCAAAGGTTTATGAAGCGTTATTATTGGCGGCCTATAGACAGAGCACATATGATTAATTACTACCGGCAAGTCATTTTGCCGTTCATTTTCCCCAGAGACTTTCCAAAAAAAAGAACAAAAATGTAAAGCTTTACATAAGGCTAATCCGTTAGCGGTAACTAATGACTACAAGATCCATCATTTATTTAAAATCTGTTTCTGAAACTTTATAAATTGCTAAGTCATGACATTTTTTTGACAAATTTGACTGAAAACACGCACGTTATGGTCACCTTTTGTGTTTCTTTATTTGTTGTTATTTTACTGGTTTTATTGTTGTAGCACCAGTAAGATCAAACATAACCTTTTGTACTGTGTGTGTGTGTGTGTGTGCGCGCGCAATACTTTGAAAACGGTTCTGTTTATAAAATGTGTTGTATAAATAAAGTGGATTCGGACATAACTGGTTAGCCTTCGTCGTACCTTTTAAACTCCTTGTATTTTAAATGAATATACTATAGTCCACAATCGGTAACAGACCTACAGTCATAGCTTTGCCCTTGTGATTTACTGTTTGCGATGAATCTTGCCGCCCTGTTGTTGGGATGTAACTATTATTTTTCCGTCCGTACCGAAGTCACCTGCAGCTCTGCGCCAGTGTCACTGCAGTGTCCCTCTGCTCCTCTCCCAAACCCAATCATCTGCATCGATCCAAGCCGCGGAGACAGACCTCCGCCCCGGGCCACAGGAAGAACACACTGGCCCCGATCAATACAAGGCTCCACAGCACACCGCGCTTATCGGTTTACCATAAAAACAGCCACAGCGCCAAAGGAGACGGCCGCAACTGGACAAAGCGCCAGGCTAAATCTTGTGCTGTTTTTTTTTACGCCGTTCGATTCCCTCTGAAGAGCGCTATTTCTGCCGTGAATTATTATTATTACTATTTTTTTGTTTAATTGATGCACGGACACGCGTAGAAAATAGGTGGTTACAGCTGTCCAACACTGGGTTAAAAGAAGCACTACTTTTCTGGTCGTGAAATGTTCAGTGATATGGCATTAAACGAGGAGGAGGAGGTTTATCGCTAACAGAATGCCTTTTTTTAATTTGATGATTTATTCGTAGAGCGCAGTTTGTACTAAATGCAATTCAAAGTGCTTTACAGACATTAAAACATACATTAAGATGACAATACAAATATAATATACAGTACAATATAAAGCAATCACATAAAAACATGGATAGTCCTTTTAGAATTGTTTTAATTAAAAGAGAAAACCTGCTTTTCTCCATGGAGATAGATAAGTTGCATGCCATACTGTACGGTGGAATATTTACATCCTGTGGAATACAAAGCAATAACGTCTCCCCCTGGAAAAGTGGGGTTGCAACAATTAATCAACTAATCGCAACTAATCAGCTATAGAAAAGAATCATAATTATGATCTGGACTGCACAGAATCTAAAACACATTCAGAAAGACGTTTGTAACAACGACAGCAACGTTATGAAATCAAAATGTTCAAAAAGAATCATCAGTTTCAGATTTTCCTAAAAAAAATGTTACAAAAAATTGAATGTAGAAGTTTTCAGTCACCATATTTCAACCTTTATTTGGTTGATTATGTATTTACAAAGTCTCAATGCACAATAGACAGAATAATTTGACTAGTCCACACTGTAACACGCCCCCATATTTGACCAACAAATGGAAAGTGGAACCTTTACTTGAAAGCAGAATGTCAAACTGTTCCAACAGTGGCTCTTCATGTTCAAAGACGCTTTTTTAGATTTCTCTTTTCAGCAAAAAAGCTTCCTTTCATAAGAAACTAAATACTAGCCTGGTCATAGCGGTGGAATGTTAATTACCGACCGGCGCACCACGACATTCCTCTTGGCCTTTTCTGTACTTCTAATATGATCTTAATGTAAAAAGGCCTGAGTACGCTGTTGTTTTGTTCTTGCCGAAAAAGGAAAACCAGAAAAATCTCACCACTAAATCATCGGCGGGCGATTGCGGTCAAGGTCAAGTAGACGGCGCTTAAAAGCCGGGCCGATTTGCGTCAGTCAAGGTTGGAGCCGCCAGCTAACGTTGTGCGCATTCATTTGAACCGTTTGCTAAGTTTACATGCTAAGCTAATGAGTGCCAAGACAGCACGAAAACACTTGCATTAGGTATTACACCTCATCACGGGAGGGCATCTGTCGTAAACATTTGCCAAATTGCAATGCGACCGGTTCACTGGTGCCACTCCTGATGAAAGCGTAAGCAGCCCAATGTGATTCTGCGTAAAATAAACATTGTCAGACCAGCAAAGCTTAAATACACAATTTGAGCTTTTACCCTTGAACTAGAAGAGCTCTCATTTGAGTTATTACATGCTTGTCGCTCAGTCACAGGGGATGTATTATGTAAAATGGACTTTTATGAGCTTTTATATTGGTGTTCCTTTGTCATTAGTTTACTCAAGAGTTGCATTTCGATTGTTTGACTAATCCTGGATTGTCCGGCATTTGAGGTTTTCACCTAACCCACATGTCCACGCACTTCTCTGTACTTACCTGTTAAATATTGAAAAAATTCAGACTCTGAGTCATAAATGTGGGTTAAAAAAAAAACATTGTAACCCATAAATCTGGGGCTTCACTTTGTAGAGATGCCGTAATGACCAGGCGAGTCCTTTCTGCGCTACAGTTTTAAAAAGTCAGTGGAGTTGTTTCAGCCTTAGTTTCAACTCTAGAGTTATTTTTAGATACATTTTGCCGTCTAATACAAACTAAATGTAATCTAATGACGTATATTTTAGCTTAATACCAACTATCCAAAAAAGACTAATATGTCTTTTTCAAAATACTGTTTCTGGTCACAGCATGACACCTTTGTTATGAACTTGCTCTGTGACTCAGAAGCGGATTTATAACACGTGTGCCAGGCAACTCCCTTACACCTTTGTACAGTTTAACACGTTTCACCCCTTCACCTCCGTTCCTCTAAATAAATGTATTATTATTAAAGTAAAATATGAACGTTTAGGAAATAAACGCCACAGACGAACTTGACAATTAAACTAAAACGAATACAGTTTAGTTAAGGTTATTTAACATTTGTAGTATGAAACCACATTGAAAACACATTTGGAAAAGAAATATTTAGACACAAATACATACACTTACTACACATTTCGACTAGTTTTAAAACTTCCAGTTCCGTGTATGTGTAAAAAAAAAAAATCCCATACACAATATTTACAAGTGACACGACTCCATGTTTGGTACATTATCACCTCAAACCCATAGTATGCGGACCTCTTTTTGCGTCGCGTACATTTTCAGCCTTTTCATGCGACCCGAACCATTACCTCATCTTTGTGTAGCTGTGTGCGCTAATCTGCCCATTCATGTCCCATTTGTGGCTGACATGCTTATGACAGGCTGCATTCATTCTTTCGCGAGGCATGCGTTGTGTAGGTTTGTTGTTGTTGTTCATTACAGCGCCAGAGTGAGGGGCTCATTGTGTGGCTGTGCGGTCTCCATCCGACTGTAACCTCCGCTAATGACATAAAGACACTGGCATTTAGGGCCATTATTCTCCGGGCTAAACATGTATTGTCAAATGTACAGTATACGCAGTTACCTCCTTAATGATTTAAAAACTACTGTGACACTATAATGTCGTAATAAGTTTATTTGTAGTGCACAATTTGTAATTCAAAGTGCTTTACAGAGCAGCATAATATAAACAATCAAATCAGCTAAAAAAAAAGTCAACATAAACTCTACTTTGAAGACGCCATTGTATGCTTTTGTCTATATAGTTATTATCTTTTACACCTGTGGGTCGTAATTTTATGTTTAGGAGATTTGAATTCGCAATATCGATCTAAAATGAAGACAAAAGGCCAGCGCTGGTTTCCTCTTGCCTCTTTTGTTGCGTTGGACCACGCTGAGATCGCAGTAGTTGAATGGTGGATTATTTTAATACTTGTGCCAAAATGGCCCCAGGACGCTGCTGAATCTTTACGTTCGAGCGATTGAGAAGAAAAGCAAGGAGGGGGAAGAAAAACTCAGAATGAAGTTGCAAGTACAGAAAATATCTTGGGTTAATGAAAACAGGGATTTTTGACTTGTTGCAGAATAAAGAGTACTCAAACATCCATAAATCACTCTAAATTCAAGCGTGTAAATGACAAGGGACATGGGGAAAAGCTCTTAAAAGTCGATTTTTGCATAATATGTCTGCCTTAAAAGAGAAGACAGCAGACAGAACTAAAGTGTTGTTTAACTAAAGCAGTTGTTGGTCGAAAAAAATCAATTTATAAAACTATATTGCGTACTTATTCTGCTACGAATTGGTATTTTTTAGATATTAAGTGATGTTTTATGCAAATTAAACTATACAGCGTCAAAAATATCTATCTTGTGTCATTCTCTTTTCGTGGCGTTTTGTAAGAGCACGTTTTACAATGGTTGAAATCGCGATATGGATTGCGCAGAGCTTTGTCGTTATCTTCATTGTTTTATTTTTTGAAGATTTTGCTCCCACCTTCCCGTGCGTGAATGTTCCCAAACAAACCGCTCCCTGAACTCCCTCCTCAACCATCTCTGTATTTACAATTGGTCCAGAGCACGGCTGTCCTTGATGCTAAATCTGTGTGTGGATAACAGTTTGGCAAGTTAAAATATGGCTTTGTATCCTCGCGGTTTAGACCTCTTGAAGTGCATGTGCTTCTTGTATTAGTTCATCAGTTCATATTTCAAGCTCAAATGTTGATGCTTCTTGACATGTTTAAGATCAGAACTCAAACGGAAACTTAATTTTCATACAGAAATCACAAATCTAGTCGCAATTCTTCAGAAAACCACAATACATTTCTTGTTCAGCCCTTGCCCCAATACTGAAAACTCCCTCTTTTTAATTTATTGTTGGATGAGTCATTTTTTCCAATTAAAGGAGATGTTGATGGGATCAGAATCAGAATGAACTCGAGCGTTTACCAGTGCGGGCGGGTAGTGAAAGATTTGCATGTTTTAGGAAAAGAAAGGCGCTTTTCCCCCCCTATTCGGGCCCCCAAAGCATCGCTCCCAAGTCGGGACGATCAAAGGTAGCGTGGGGTGGCCCCTCGCTCAAAAAGTCCAGCCTCCAGAGCAGCTGTGACGAGTGAGCGGGACAAGTCTATCCCCCTCAGTGTGGCCTGCTCTGTTGTATTCATTATAATAGGCTTTTATATCGGGTTAAGGGGCAAAATGTCTTTTCAGTAAAGCTCAAAAACATACAGGAATGGAGAAGCTCGGCCATTTCAAACCTGTTTGTGCAGATGGAGTTGGTGGAAATGCCTGTTGAAGAAAAAAAGTAATATATATATTTCTTTACTAATTTTGTTTTATTTTCAGTTTTTTTAAGCGACAAAAAAAGAACACAGGACAAAAACAAAGACGCAGAGAGGGCATATACACACAGTCCTAAACATGATCCCATTATTCAGTTTGTCCTTGATCGTTGGTTCACTTTATGTCATCCATTTTTTTCCCTGCAGCCAGAAGAATGTTCCAAAAGTATCCATTTATTGTGTCCGTGGCAGAAGTTTTGAGGCCCAGATACAATATAAAAAAACATTTTCAAACCCGATTCTTTATTCTGTTCCAAAAGCTATGTAATTGGCGTTGTCGTAAAGGGGCCTTTTGAACATCCTACTCAATTTTGATCACCTTGTGTGGGACTGGCACCATGCAAGTCCTGAAATGGAAACAATGGATGGATATCTTTGGACTGTTGTTCTGGCAACGGGGAATAATTTGGTCACACACAAAACGAGGGACGGCAGGAGGAACTGACAATCAAGGACTGGACGCTAATAACTACAGATTTGTACAAAAGGGAAAAATGCTACGTATGCCAGACTTTGTTGTTTTATAAAGATAATTGAATGAAATGAATAAATAAATGTACCTACAATGAGAAAGAGAATATATTCAGTAAAACCCTGAAGGGAATGCCAAAAAATGAAACTACAAAGTCATTTTAATCACGTAAAAAAAATAACATAATTACATTTACAGTTAGGTTTAAACTATTATATTATATAGACCTTTCCAAGAAGTTAAATGTTTAGTTGTTCATTTGTGCCTGGACTGTTGATATTGTTGTAATTGTGGCTCAAATAAGTAAGAGGTTTTTTCACTATTCTTTGGACACTATGTTGTTTTGTGAAGAACAGTAAATTATGTTTCTTGGCACAAACAGTTTACAACAAAATTGAATATTTTGACAACTACACCATAACCTAAGTTTCTTCTTGTGTGAGTGTCAACGTTACAGTATTCATAACTTGGTGTACATTTTATGGTTCAGAGGTCAAAAGCTTCATACAGAAGAGTCTCCCTCTGGTCAAAGTGAGGCATACAAATCATGGAAATATCCTGTAACGGAAAAAAACTGTAAAATGACTTTGGCTTTAGGGTTTGACTGGAGCTCACGACTACAGGAATCAGTGCAATGATTCAATACAAATGCAACACGTGGCTTACAAAATGTAAAATATGTGATTATACATTAGATTCATTAACAATATTGCATGGTAACTTTTTATTTGTAAAACAACTAAATCTGCTATTGTTTTATGAATATTATTAGGCGGCTCAGATACTAGTGGAACCTTGGTTCAGGATGAGATCTGGGGTTTTATTTATAAAGCGTGCGAACATACAACAACATTATGATCTAGAAAAATACGACTTGAGGGTCAAAAACTCTCAGAGGGTCCAAAAACAAGGAAGAAGGCGATCTGTGCTCAAAAAGAGAAGAAACTAGTTTGTGAAAGTCATAATCCAGCGTTGTATCTCTTTTAAAACAAATGTATTTAATGTAATATGTAGCAACAATTATGCTATTTCGTGCTATTTCCTCTCCGCACACGCCGGCATTTATAAATTCTATGATAAAAATTAACTAAGTGAGCAATGTATTTAGTTTGTTTTTCGGGCAAAGGAATGGTTTGGGATTCTTTTCTTCTGATTGAGCATTAAGGTTTGATGTTAGAGACATAATGAGTTGTAAACATGACGAGGCACGACCTGCTCATCACCAGAGGCCACGTTAGCAAACAGATAACGTTGCACCATCGCACCACGGAACCAAGTTGTCAAATTCCAGTTACACTCCATGAATCTAATATAAATGGCTAACTTTCCTCTGATGTCTGAAATAATGTGACACTCCCTTCCCCCCCAGACATTTTCTACTTACTCTTCCATTTTATACACACATAACAGCACATATTTTTTATTTACCCTGAAATTTGACTCGATATTTATTGTCTTTTAAGGGCTTGTTCATAATTTTTTTAGTCCCCATTGAACGTTTTATATAAATGTAATAATTTCAAAACGCTGTGGTAGTGTTCCTCTGTTTTCACACACATTATTCCGTATGACAAAAAATACATAGTTGAATTCAGAGTTATATTACTGTTACAAAGCATCAAGAGCCACTTGTGCTGTCATTCAAGGTCACGCCAGCCTGTTATTAAATGGGCCAAAGGGTCACGGACCATTTTGGGGATTTGTGGGCTTTTATGTCACAATTGAAAGAAGAGCCAATCACTATAACTTTGTTGTCTTATTCTCCTCTAATTTTGCTGTATTTTGCGTAGTATTCCTCTGAACTAGATAAGAATTCAGAATTTCAACATTTTAGGCGCCTCTATCAGATCATTCTTGCAACTTAAAACACTCCAAAACAAGTCTTTATGGTGCAGTTTACAGTTGTGTTTCATTTATTTTTAAAATTGCTTCTATTGTTGCTGTTTTAGTCTAGTTTTTATTTTAACCCGGGACAAAATTTGAATGGCCATTTTCGAGTTAAGCCCACAGACTTTCCATTGATTGTTTTTTTTTTCCTAACAAAAAAAAAAACACCCAAAAAACCCCCCGTAGATAAAAGAATGTTGTTCAAGTTGAAAAAACATCGATAAAGCCAAAGCCTTTATTTTATTTTGGCGATTTCTTTTTTTTGGCCGCGACAAAGAGTTGGGAACAAACTGTGCCAGATGTCATTCAGGTTCACCCCAGCCCTGTACATTGAGGCTCCTTTTCTTTTTTTTAAACTCTTTTCCCCCCCCCTCCCCCCCCCCCCCCATGCCTTCCCATTGCGCGTGTCCCGCTCAGGCTGATATGCAACGTGCCAAAACACACGAAGGGTTAAACCGAGCTTATGTCTTCTCTGGAAATGGGAGAGGCCAGTTGAAAGGCTAGCGTCTGCAGCTAGCCAACACATTGGCTAAAGCTGAGGGTGGATCTGCGGCTGGCCCCAGGCTCTGGACTGGATTCAGCTGAGGATCTGGATTCACAGCAGAATCACAGCAGAATCAGAATAAACCTTGCCATTGGTGATTTTGAACAATAAATAATAATAAATAATAATACATAATAATAATAATAATATAATAATAATAATAGTCATAATAGTCATAATAGTCATAATAGTCATAATAGTAGTAGGGAAATGAAAATATATGATAAATTGAAAATGATTGTATTGAAAATGACAAAAGATGATAGTGACAAAAGATGCCAAAAATATTGTTAAAGATCTAAATTTTTCTCAGCTAAATTGTATAGTGTTTATTTAAGTAGTGCTGGGAAGTAACTGAATGTCCCGAAAATATGTATCAAAATAAAAATGTTGAGTAACTGTATTTCGGTACAAAACAAATGCTGACGCAGTTTTATTCTTATGTCATGTTTAATAATATAATGCAACTCTATGTGAAAGTATTTCAGAATTCAGAATACAAAATGCAATTTAATGCAGGTATCATTTTCAAAGTATTCTTCTTAGTATTAGTATTACATTGAAAAGATTTAAAAACATAAAAAAATATAAAAGAAAATCACACAATGATTCTTTTGTTGAGAATGAAGTGTTATTAAAAGTGTTTGAATGATCTAATATTGCAACGTTTTCCTAGACAGAATCTGGAGTAACTCGGTGGCGAACTTACGAAACAAACTTTACAAAACACCAAAGATTTGTGTATTTTCCGCTCTGACTAAATCCTTCAAGTCTCGGCGCAGATTATCGGGATCCGCGCTGACGTACACAAAGGCGTTATATCATTTGTTTTTCTATCGCCCCTTTTCCTCCTGCCATTCTCATGTTGCAGCTGACCTTCCTCACCTTGTACACTGTAGTGAGGGGAGGAGAGGAGAGAAAGAGAGAAGGGGGAGGAAGGGAAAGGGAAAGGGAGAAGGAGAAGAAAAAAAAGCCAGGCGGAAAGAAAGAAGAAGACAGTGAGATAAGAGTAGAAAGAGGGCGGGGAGGAAGATGGAGGAAGAAAGAAAGGGAAGGTAGAGAGAGGAGTTTGACTGAACAAGGGAGAGAAAGAACGGTTAAAGGAGAAATTCTTAGAAAGGGGGTGAGAGAAAAGGGAGGAGAAAGAGAATGAAAGAGAGGAGAACATGAGAATGGGTGAGTGAGGAGCGTGAGAACTGAGTAGAGACAGGGGTGGAGGGAGAGAGAGAGAGTGGATAGAGAAGAAAATGGGGGATGAACTGAAGATGTAGGGAAGGGGAGGAAGTGAGAAGGAGAGACTGGAAAGAGACGTTTAGAAAGGTGGAGAGAATGAGAAAGAGGAGAGTGAGTTTGAGACGAAAGTGGATGGTGAAGGAGTGACAGAAAGGAGAGATGGGGGGAAAGGCAAGGAGAATATGAGAATGGGTGGGTGAGGAAAGAGGGTGAGAGAGGGTTAAGAAGGTAGAGGGAGGGAAAGGGGGAGGGGTAAAGAGATAGCGATAGAGGTGGTAATAAGAGAAGCAGAGAGAAGAAGGGAGAGTGAAGGAAATGGGATTCAGAGGGAAGAAGATGGAGGGAAGAGAAAGTAGGAAGAAAGGGAGATGTTAAAGAGGGAAAGAAAGGTGGAGAGAGGTGAGTGAGATGCAGAGAAAGGTGGTGGTGAGGGGAGGAGAGAGAGGGAGAAAGAAGGGGTGAGGAGAGACGGGAAGGAGGGTAATATGACAAAGTGTAAGAGAGAGACGAGTATTGAGAGAGGGTTGAGAGACAGAAACAAGGGAAAGGCGGGAGAATGGGAGAGGAGTAAAGTGATCAAAAGAGAAGGAAAGAAATGAGCGTAAAGAAACGAGAGGGAGGAAAGAGGAGAGGGAGACAGGGGACGGGAGGAGAGAGAGGAGAGGAGAGGGAGACGGGGAGGAGAGGGAGACGGGAGGAGAGGGAGACGGAGGGAGAGGAGACGGGAGGAGGGAGGAGAGGGAGACGGGGGGAGAGGAGGACGGGAGGAGAGGGAGACGGGAGGAGAGGGAGACGGGAGGAGAGGGAGACGGGAGGAGGTAGAGGGAGACCGAGGAGAGGAGAGGGAGGAGAGGGAGACGGAGAGGGGAGAGGGAGACGGGAGGAGAGGGAGACGGGAGGGGAGAGGGAGACGGGAGGAGAGGGAGACGGAGAGGAGAGGGAGGAGAGGGAGGGACGGGAGAGAGGAGACGGAGAGGGGACGGAGGAGAGGAGACGGGAGAGGGAGAGAGGGAGACGGGAGAGAGAGGGGAGGGAGGGAGACGGGAGGAGGGAGAGGGAGGAGAGGGAGACGGGAGGAGAGGGAGAGGGAGGAGAGGGAGACGGAGAGAGGGAGACGGGAGGGAGACGGAGGAGGGAGAAGGGAGACGGGAGGGAGACGGAGGAGAGGGAGACGGGAGAGGGAGACGGGAGGAGAGGGAGACGGAGAGGAGGGGAGACGAGAGGGAGACGGGAGGGAGACGGGAGAGAGGGAGACGGGAGGAGGACGGGGGAGACGGGGAGGGAGACGGGAAGGAGAGGAGACGGGAGGAGAGGGAGACGAGAGGAGGGAGAGAGGGAAGAGGGAGACGGGGAGAGGAGGGAGAGGAGAGGGGGAGGGGAGGAGAGGAGAGACGGGGGAGGAGAGGGAGACGGGAGAGAAAGTGCGAACGTTGGGTGATAATAGTTTGTGAGAGAGAAGAGCGGGAGGGAAAGGAAGTAGAGAAATTACAGGGGGTCCATGTTGTTTTTCTTGGACCCTAAAGTGCACTGATGAAGCAGATCTGTTCTGGAGCGTGTCCTCAAACTGCTGAGTCACAACAACAGAAGGAAAAACATGAAGTTATAAAACACAGGTTCTCAAACAGAGGGCTGGTGCCAGAAGCTGATCACACCACTTCACCTCTAAATCACCCTGCTTCACTCTTGTCCTTCTATATTATTGACTAGAGGAATTGTACAATATTATTGAATTGGCCCTTTTGCCTAAAGAAATATTGAATGCTTTTACATGCCATATAAAATATCAATATATCATGATACATAATTTCAGAATCAGAATCAGGAAGCGGTTTTATTTCCATTGTCAGGGAAAATAATTCACAAACTAGGAACTTGCTTTGCCATTAAGGTGCAACAATTAATAATAATAGTATCTAAAAGGGCATAAATAATAAAATCGACTTGGTCTGAATATATACACAATAGTGCAGAAAATTATCCAGAGGATTGTCTGGTTTGTATTGATATCACCTTGAGAAATATTTGTCTATTTTACAAAATAATTATTTGACAGTGCCACAATGTTGTTGTTTTTTAGAAAAGGGAAACTTGTCCACGCTGCCATGAAATACAGTTAGAATGCTTTTTGTTCCATTGAAAATTGTGATATATTGCAGAATATCATGTACGATTTATAGATTATAGCAAAATTGAGATATTGTCATATCATAAACCGTTGTATCGAATCTTAAAACACCCCGTGATTCCCAGCCCTAATTTAGTGCAAAGTATGTTATTTTTCAAGCCCCGGTGGGTCAACTCCTTTGAATTGTGCTGCTGGTCCTGCGTCTCTCTCTGCTTCATCTCCAAATAACAGCCTGGTGCTCACCTGTGATCTGAGCCCGGCTTTACATAAGGGCCATTTCCCACATACATGAACATAAACAAGCAGCGTGTCGTCACAGGACCAGGCTGACAGCTCGCAACGACACTGTGCTCATTCAACCACACACTGCAGGCTATTTGTTCTTGTGTAAATGTAAAAAATACACACTCAAAAATAAAGACAAAATGTGTTATTAGTTATAAAAGAAAGCACACAATTTGAATTTAGTTTGAACTATTCCTGCCCAAAGAAACCTAAATACAAGTACAAATAAAGCTACAAAATGTGATAAAGTAGAATTTTACTTAATTTAACTGTACAAATACATAGTAAAAGCTGCTCTTAGGGACAAAATGAGACCGCTGTGTGCTGCCTGCGTCTAATTATTAAGCATTTTTTTTATCCGCTAACGGGGAAGTAATGCTAGTGTGCTGTTAGCATGCTAGTTGTTAGCGTTGATGTAAAGTCAAAACTCTGGCCTCTGAAAGTTGTCAAAAGCACTCATAAACTCATCGTGGTGAATAATTAAGATGCCAGAAATGTGTAAATAAAGTGATTAATGAGTTTGGGCGGCTGCAAACCATTTAAAATAAGCTAATTATGTTTTTCACGTATTTTTAAGACTGTAAAAATCAGATACCGTGCCTTTAAATCCAACACAGAAATCGAAACTTACCAGGAGCAACTTTATTCATTTTCAAGTGATGTACAGTAGATTAGGACTTCATTTCATTGAAGTTAAAATCGCAAGCCAAATTTAAAAATTCCAAGACTTTTTAGCTTTTGCAAAAACAGTTGAAACGTTTTGCTTTAAGCCATAACATTTATGTCAAGTTTGTCGACCCAATTGCTAACAAATAATGATAATAAAATTCAGCATTTGTGGATTTTCAATTTGGCCATTTCTTTCAAAAACAGTGAATATATGTATCTCTGCTCAGCATCTGAAATTATGATAATAGAACATTCCAGAACATTGTGAACAAAACCTGTTAAAATTGTTGTTTGTTTGTGAACTAATTCTTATAATATATATTGCTGATATAACGTTCACAGTCATAGATAACTTTGTTGACGATGTATTTGAGTCGCCGCTGTGCCTTTCCTTGTTTATTTCTTCAGCGAGCAGGTCGTGTTTCGGCCTGTTGTTGTTGGAGACACTTAAGATTAAGATTTTACGAGGCTTCAGGGGCGAGACACTAAAAAGACTGAGCGCATCTGTCAAATCTGTGATGAAAATGAGGACTACTCCAGTGTAGTTATGTTGTAAAATGTAAATCAATACAGATGAGTTGTATAGCTTAATCAATTCACTATAATGAGCATTCATTATTCATGTATTTATTTATTTCATAAACTATCAAACATATGTCATTTAGTTAAACATACAAAGAATTACGGAAAATGTCTTAGAATGGCTTATCTAGCGGTTCAGCTAATGAAAATCAATACATTGCGTACAGGCTCTGATTGCTACTAGACAAATTGAAAAGATTGGAAAAGTAGTATTGGAAAGTTGGGCGGCATCAATAATATCCTTTTTTTAAATGGCATATACAGGTGATAAATGATAAAATAAGCTAATTTATTTTATTAGGACACATGTGAATTTTTTAAATTAAATACTAGATAGATCATTTTGTCAAACAAGCTTCGCACTCCCTCTCGCTTTATTTATAATTTTCAATTACAGAGCAACAGAGTAAATGTGAGAAATTGTCAGTGGCGAACTTTGACCTCAGGACCTAGCCTTCAAACGCTCATATTTCCAAATGCAACTTAGTAAACTACCAAAGCGACCCTAAAGAGCTTCTCAGTCCCTGCAAGAAAGAGACAGAACGAGCACGTCACCATCAACAACTAAACATAACTGTAGGAGAACCTGCAGTTTGGTTTTTGTTACAGTATTTCTTCATCGTGCAGCCTTTGCACACAGATTGGCACTAACTGGAGCCTTTTAATATGAATGCATTACACTTGAGTCACTCACCACCGCTGCTCCTTCACCAGATCCAAATGAGAAGTTTATCCCACACTTGGTTCTTGCTCTGTGTCATCCTTTGATTGTAGCGTCTGCGCGGTTCTTTTAGATACACTTGAGAATGTTATAGGACAACTTACATAGCAAACACCAACTTCTCCTCTTTGAAAATAAATCCCATTCTCAGACCAAATGAAAGGCGAACCCATCATATCTTTAGTTCTTGCTCTTAAACTCAGACAAAAGTTAAATGGATAGAGCTAGTTGTTAAAAACCTTTAAATGCGACCACAGTGATGCGCTCTCTAATGGCCAATCCAGTCATTACGGAATAACGCTGGCCGGAAGCCTGCGTGAAAGGCGGGCCAAACGAACGCTGGCATCCAAAACAACACATGGAGCTACTCTTCACGTTTACAATATGCATAGAATTATAGCCTTAAAAATATGATATTAATGATGTTTTATTCAGTTTAATAATTATATATAATAATATTATATTTAATATTTTATTGTGAAAAGAGCCTTCTGTGAAGGCGGGCCAAACGACTAAAAAGAGAGGGAAACATAATGCCATTGATAAAGGACTCTTCTTTCTGCACTTTGTAGCGTAACCTCCAAAACAACACAAATCTGATTGGTTTCTATAGTTTTCTGTACTCAGGAAATTACTCTTCACTGTTTACAATATGTTTCATAGAATTATAGCCTTAAAAATATGATATTAATGATGTTTTATTCAGTTTAATAATTATATATAATAATATTATATTTAATATTTTATTGCTGAAAAGTTTAAGCCTTCTGTGAAGGCCTAGAAGTCAGAGACAGTTTCCCTCTGGAAACTGAGACAGTAAAAAGAGCTTGAAGTTTTATTGTGAAACATAATGTACAAATAAATATACATTGATAAAGTGACTCTTCTTTCATAACAGCCATTCTCTTTGTAGCCAATTTGTAAAACTTGCTCCCGTTTACTTTTCTGTTCCCTCTTTGAACGTGTCGTGTTCTGCTGGAGGAGATTCCCCGCTGTTCTCCTTCTTGACGTTAATAGCTCTGATTCCTCTTGGCCAGGACTCATCGTGTCAGTCGGAACTGAACTCCTACCACTAGTTTTCAAAGAGATAACAAGCCCTGATCCAAGTCTCTGGTCTCAGCAGGGGGCATAGCGTTTGTAAATAATCGTTTTTGGGGAGGGAAATTGCTTTTGTGGGGTACTTTCTTAACAAGCGCTTTTGTGATAAAAGGGTGCGATTGCCGTTTAGGGAATATAAAAGTAAACTACAACTATGCATTGTTAAAACATCTATTTGTAGTAGCATCAAATATACAGTCCAACAGTACATATACAGTTTGTTGTTTAGACAGTAGCAGGAAGTTTTTCCTGGATAAACAAACATTTATCTGAAAAAAGGCTTATCCACTGTAAAACCTTCAGATCATTAGGCAAATATCTATCTGTGGTGAACGCTTTGTCCTGGATTCAGTGTACTGTGGTACCAGTGGCTCAATGGTTAGAGCGGACCTGGGCATTTGCGGCCCCAGGGGCCGGATCAGACCCTCGGCCGGTTTTAATCCGGCCCCCCTCATGTCTTAAAAATAATTGCCACTCTTTCCATTTGTTTTATTGTTTTAGTGACTGCACTTGTGTCCTTAATAAAGATTACATGAAATGAATGAAATAATGGATCAAATGGCTTATATTTTACAGAAAAGGGCTTATAATGATACACATTTGTTACACCAATGATTGTGGCCAGGCCCGTCGCCACATGCCTGGATTCAAATATGGTCCTTGGGGGAAAATAATTGCCCACCCCTGGGTTAGAGAGTTCACCCACCAACCCAAAGGTCTGTGGAATGATCCTGTGGGAATGTGGTATGAGAGTGTTGGAGGTTATTATCATATTGATTTAACTCCCAATATCATTATGGTTAAGGGCTGTATGCTAGTCTAATGTCATGGATTATAAATCCTTTTCAAGAATGGACAAGAGACTTTATTTTTCAGGTCCAGTACTTAGTATTGAACTATAACATACTGCAAGTAGATCATCATTTTACATCACACACAGCTTTGTAATAGAAACAGGTGCATTGACTTCCTGTTCAAAACTGCTGAACTGATAAGCCTTCACCTCTTCATTGTGACATTTCACCACAACAAGCAGCATTGTCATTCATGTTTTTATGTTTATTTTAAGTGGCAATGAGACATTTTAGAACTCTGCATGTATCACAATCTTACATTTTCAAATAATCACAACTATTACTGTGATGTGAGCCTCAGGCCCTGTCCCAATACTTTCACTACGTACTACTGTGCATCTTCTGAAAGTGCAGAGTGTGTGAGTGCAGTCGCACTTCAGAGCGTTGTGAATGCGATGAAGAAAAACAGCTGTCAGCGGTGGGCCACAGCTCAGTTTAGTTTGGATCATTTCCTGAAATGCTCTCAAACAAATGGGAACAGGCTTAATGTTTTTACAGTGTTGTTAGCTGGACAGTTGCATATTTAAAATATAGTCAGTTCCTTTCCATTGTATCCAGTCAGCACTCGCTGCTAAGTTGCAAAGGCAGAAGCGCTGCGCCGATTGAAAAGGTTACAATGAAATGCCTTGTGGGGAATGCACCTGCCTGAAGTCCGCATCGCTCCACAGTTGCAGGAAGTGCGGAGAGAAGCCTGTGTTGAAGTGCTGGTCAAAATATTCTAAGAATTGGGACGCTCTGCACACTTCAGCGGCTCATTGTAAACGCGCATTTCAAGTGCCAGTATCAGTGTCAGACAATCCAGGATTACTCAAACGTGCATCAATCAAAATACAACTTTGAGTAAACCAATGATGAGGAAACAAGGTTAAAATAATGAAAGTAATAATATGTCTCCTTTAAGATATGAGAAGTGACCCTTTTAAACTAATATTCTGTACTGTCTCCTGTCTCCTCCAGTGTGCCCCTCTCACTGTAAACACCGCGCCTGCACCAAAGACGACCAGTGCTGTCATGAGCAGTGTCTGGGCGGCTGCTCCAAACCCAACTCTGCGGCGCACTGCATAGCCTGTAGGGGGCTCCAGCACCGGGACACCTGTGTGGAGCAGTGCCCTCCAAACCACTACCTGTACCGCGGCTGGAGGTGCGTGCCCTTCTCCTTCTGCCAGGAGCTCCACAACAAGTGCAAGAGGGAGAAGGAGCGCAGCAAGAACTTCGACTGTCACGAGTATGTCATCCACAACGGAGTGTGCATCCCCGAGTGTCCCTCCGGCTACACCACCGTCAACTCCTCTGCGTAAGTGAAACCGGTACAGATTAGAGCTCAGCGGGATGGGGAAAATATCTAATTGCAATTTTTCTGACAAGAATCGCCATTGCGTTTAGATTTGCTATTTGTGTTTTAATGATCATAATCTGTTCAAAGTGTACATTTTAAAAGTGTTCAGGAGAATTAACAAAAAGGCTGAAATATGAACTGGCAAACCATGTATTTCAGAACATGTTTGTACAGATGTAAACTAGAGGGTTAGCCATTTTTATGCAGGATAAAAGAGTCACTCATTTGTGGAGAAAATAATAGCACTTTATTGCAGCCTTTGCGATTTGCTAATTGCATCCGTTCAAACTTTGATTCGATTGCGATTCGTCTTGTTGCCCGAATAGAGATCTTTTGAATTTTCTATTCTGCTCTTCTAGCTTGGAGAAAAATGGTTTTGCCTGATGAAAGCCTGGTTGCTAAAACGTTGCCTCTTCACCTGTAAATAATTATTCACCTTACAGGATTTGTCTTAGTTGATTCAGCAGTCTAAGTAAGCTTTAGGTAACAATCCAGGCCAGTCAACACACAAACCTTTTAGTGTTAGTATATACAAACATTTTAGCCAGGATACTTCTCTAGGCCTCTGACATGCAGGGTGAGAAATGTGAGAAACAGGATGAAGTCTCGCGAAGAGCTGAATCAACAAATGTCAAAGGTGTGAGAAGTTATAAAGTTAGTATTGAAAGTGTTCTGCTTTTAAGTCAGGCTCTGCAGATATAAATGGAGATGACTTGAGAGATGAGATGGTTTAGACAAGTGCAGAAGAGGAGGAGGATATTGGAGAAAAGGTGGTCGAGTTTGGAATTACCTGCAGCATCAGTAAACGGTGCATTATTTCTGCTATACTCATTTCAATTCAAGCTTTATTTCAGACCCAAAAAGCGGCAAACGTTTACATAAAACATCAAACAATGCACAACTAGGCCAATACTCCTTCTGTGTGACAGTTTTAGGACCTGGCATTGTCTTTATAGCAAAAATACAAACATGTTTGCCACTCATCATTTCCAGGATGTTGCCTGTTGGTTGGTGGCTCTGTTTGTATGTCAGATTATAGACCTCGATCGCGGTACATTTTGTGCCCACTGAGTCGTGCCCACAGATTTGACTCAGCATCTTTTCTGTTTCGGTTTTGCTCAGTCTTTTCACACCAGCAGCTGGGATCTGCAAATCAAGATGTTTCATTATACCATAGTTGGTTAACAATATGGGATTGTTATTGTCTGTTTTTCATTGTAATGACAGCAAGTCAGAAAAGTATTATTTTATGCAGTATAAGACCTGGCCAAACCAGGACTAAACCAGGATTAAACTAATGATTAAACCAGCACAAAACAAGAGCTAAACCGGGATAAATCAAGGTTTGGGCCAGATTAGACCAGCAGATGAATCTTGTCACTGTAAAACAATACCACATTTAAAGAGCAACACTCATACTGTACATACAAACATATTTGACTACCAACGTGTTTTAGCCTGACATCCACTTCTCTCCTCTTCCTCTGCCTCTCTCCTCTGCCTCGCTCCTCTCCCTCTCTCTCTTCCTCTGTCCTCTCTCTCTCTCCTCTGCCTCTCTCCTCTGCTCCTCTCCTCCTCTCTCCTCTGCCTCCTCTCTCCCCCTCTCTCCTCTGCCTCTCTCCTCTGCTCTCCCTCCTCTCTCTCTGCCTCTCTTCTTCCTCTGCCCTCCTCCTCTTGCCTCGCTCCTCTACCTCTCTTCTTTCCTCTGTCCTCTGCTCTCCCTCTGCCTCTTCTCCTCTGCCTCTCGTCCTCTGCCTCTCTCCTCTGCCCTCTCCCCTTCTGTCTCCTCTGCCTCTCTCCTCTGCCTCCTCCTCTACCTCTCTCCCTCTGCCTCTTCCTCGCCTCTGTCCTCTGCCTCGCTCCTCTACCTCTCTCCTCTGCCTCGCTCCTCTCCTCTCTCCTCTGCCTCTGTCCCTGCCTCTCACTCTGCCTCTCCTCCGCCTCGCTCCTCTACCTCTCTCCTCTGCCTCTCTCCTCTACCTCTCTCCTCTGCTCGCCTCCTCTACCTCTCTCCTCTTGCCTCGCTCCTCTACCTCTCTCCTCTGCCTCGCTCTCTACCTCTTCTCCCTCTGCCTCGCTCCCTACCTCTCTCCTCTGCCCTCTCTCCTTGCCTCTCTTCTTCCTCTGCCTCTCTCCTTCTGCCTCGCTCCTCTACCTCTCTCTCTTCCTCTTCTCCCTCTCTCCTCTGCCTCTCCCTCTGCCTCTCTCCTTCTGCCTCTCTCTCTGCCTCTCTCCTCTGCCCTCTCCTCTGCCTCTCTTCTTCCTCTGCCTCTCTCCTCTGCCTCGCTCCTCTACCTCTCTTCTTCCTCTGTCTCTGCCTTCTCCCTCTGCCTCTCTCCTCTGCTCTCACCTCTGCCTCTTCCTCTGCCTCTCACCTCTGCCTCTCCTCTGCCTCTGCTCCTCTGCCTCGTTCCTCTTTCTTTTCTCCTCTGCCTCTCTCCTCTGCCTCTGTCCTCTGCCTCTCACCCTGCCTCGCTCCTCTGCCTCTCACCCCTGCCTCGCTCCTCTACCCTCTCTCCTCTGCCTCGTCCTTCTACCTCTCTGTCCTCTGCCTCGTCCTCTACCCTCTCTCCTCTGCCTCTGTCCTCTGCCTCTGTCCTCTGCCTCTCTCCTCTTCTTTCTCCTCTTCTTGTTCTCCTCTTCTTTTCTCCTCTGCCTCCTCCTCTGCCTCGCTCCTCTACCTCCTCTCCTCTGCCTCGCTCCTCTACCTCTCTCCTCTGCCTCGCCCTTCTACCTCTCTCCTCTGCCTCTCTCCTCTGCCTCTGTCTCCTGCCTCTCCCCTGCCTCTCCTCTGCCTCTCTCCTCTGCCTCGTCCTCTACCTCTCTCCTCTGCCTCTCTCCTCTGCCTCTGTCCTCTGCCTCTGTCCTCTGCCTCTGTCCTCTGCCTCTCTCTCTTCTTTTCTCCTCTGCCTCTGTCCTCTTGCCTCTCACCTCTGCCTCTCCTCTGCCTCTCCTCTCCCTCCTCGCTCTCTCCTCTGCCTCTCTCCTCTGCCTCTCTCCTCTGCCTCTCTGCCTCTCTCTTCGCTCCTCTGCCTCGCTCCTCTGCCTCCTTCTCTCTCTGCCTCTCTCCTCTGCCTCTCACCTCTGCCTCTCTCCTCTGCCTCTCTCCTCTTGCCTCTCTCCTCTGCCTCTCTCCTCGTTGCCTCGCTCCTCTGCCTCTCCTCTGCCCGCTCCTCTACCTCTGCTCCTCTTACCCTCTCTCCTCTGCCTCTCTCCTCTGCCTCTCTCCTCTGCCTCGCTCCTCGCCTCGCTCCTCTGCCTCTGCCTCTCTTCTCTGCCTCTCTCCTCTGCCTCTTTGTCCTCTGCCTCTGTCCTCTGCCTCTGTCCTCTGCTCTCTTCCTCTGCCTCTCTCCTCTGCGTCTCTCCTCTGCGTCTCTCCTTCTGCCTCTCACCTCTGCCTCTCACCTCTGCCTCTCCTCTGCCTCGCTCCTCTACCTCTCTCCTCTGCCTCGCTCCTCTACCTCTCTCCTCTGCCTCGCTCCTCTACCTCTTCTCCTCTGCCTCTCTCCTCTGCCTCGCTCCTCTGCCTCGCTCCTCTACTTCTCCTCTTCCTCTGTCCTCTGCCTCTCTCCTCTTCTTTCCCTCGCCTCTCTCCCGCCTTGCTCCTCTGCTCGTCCTCTACCTCTCCTCTTCCTCTGTCCTCTGCCTCTCTCCTCTTCTTTTCTCCTCTGCCTCTCTCCTCTGCTTCGCTTCTCTACCTCTTCCTCTCTCCTCTAACTCTGTCGCTGTCGCCGTCTCTGTCGCGGTTTCTGATTGAGCTGTAAATACAAGTCGTCTGCCAAACGCTCAGTGAAATCTGTGGGCGAAACAGAAACACAGCTGCCACGTTGTCATATAACCCTAACCCTTCTCTTTTCTGCTGTGGTCTTGAAGTCTTTTATAATCCTAATAAACTCCCACTGTCTACAAAATTACTGTCTAATCATAAATTTTATCTTAAGTTTAGTGTTGATTTGTTTATGTTGACTATTAGTATTATGGTTTTTCTACTACTGCAACAATGTAACTTTTTGGTATTTAGCATAAGAAAATTTAAATTCTGTCAATGTAAGTGTTACGAGCAAAGACAGTCTGATACTCATCCACATCAATCAATCAAATTTTATTTATAGAACACAATTTCGTACAAAGTACAATTCAAAGTGCTTTACAACGTTAAAAACCCATACAAAAACACAATACAGTGTAAGGCACAATAAATTAAATAAAAACATTAAAAACACATGAACATGGTATTTAAGATATTAAAAACCAGATTAAAGTATTTCAGTCATAGGCGCGGTTAAACAAAACAGTCTTTAGTTTAGATTTAAACACAGCCGGGGTGGGGGCCTGTCTCACAACCTCGTGAAGGCTATTCCAGACCTTTGCCCCATAGGACAGGAACGCAGATTCCCCATCTTGGGCCTTGGCTCTAAGCAACAGCAGAAGGCCAGTCCCTGAGGTCCTCAGTCAGAGGTGGCTTGTATGGCACTAACATGTCCGAGATGTATTTTGGTGCTAGGCCATGGAGAGATTTATATACAAGTAGAGCTGTTTTAAAGGGCAGAGACCTGAGCACAGGACTAATGTGCTCATACTTCCTGGTTCTAGTCAGGACCCGAGCTTTAGTGTTCTGGATTAACTGCTGCTATTTTACGGCTCGTTTGGAGAGGCCAGTGAGCAGGCCGTTACAGTAGTCTAATACTGGTGACAAATACATGGATGTCTCTCCAAGTCTGGTTTAGACACTATAAGTTTGATTTTGGCAATGTTTTTCAGATGGAAAAAAGCTACTGATGTTATTGAATTGAGGTAGCTGTTGAAGTTCAGGTCTGAGTCCATTATTACTCCTAAATTTCTTACTTTGTGTACAGATTTTAAAGAGAGAGACTGGAGTTGATTGCTAACACTTCCTCTTTGTTTCTGTGGAAAGTTGTTTTGCATCCACACACTGATCTGTTGGATGTAGTGACAGAGTGAATCCACTGGTCCATATTCACCGGCCGTCAGTGAAACGTAGATCTCGGTGTCGTCTGCATAATTGTGATAGGACACACCACTGTTTTGTATTAACTGTCCCAACGGCAGCATGTACAGATTGAACAGAAGGGGTCCAAGGATTGACCCTTGGGGCATCCCACAGGTCAGCGCCATGCTGTCGGAGACATAGTCACCAATCTCAACAAAGTATTTCCGGTTTTCAAAGTAGGACCTCAACCAACCCAAGGCCATACCAGTGATGCCCACCCAGTCCTCTAATCTCTGTAGAAGAATACCATGATCGACAGTGTCAAATGCAGCACTGAGATCTAGCAAGACTAAAACGGAGGCCTTACCAGTATCAGTGCTCAGACAGATGTCATTTGTTACCTTAATGAGAGCCGTCTCAGTGCTGTGATGCGATCTAAAACCAGATTGGAAGACATCAATGGAGTCACTAATTATGAGGAATGAGGAATGTTGATAAATGACTTTTCCCAGGAAAGGCAAATTTGAAATGGGTCGATAATTGTTTAGTATTGTGGAATCCAGGCTGCTCTTCTTTAGCCGCAGTTTAATAACCACTGTTTTCAAGGCCGTTTGGAATGTTCCAGATTTAAGTGACATATTGACTATTTCAGTGGACATTTTTCCTGTGTATATTTCATAATGAACCTGGAGCTTTGACTTACGCCATTTTCGCGCCGCTCGGCGGCATTCCCTTTTCTGTGCCTTGACCAAATCATTGTTTCTCCATTATGCCTTCTGCTTCAACCTTCATAGGGGCAATGGAGTCTAGAATATTCAAAACACTAAATGTAACAGAGTTCAACAAATCATTGACATTAGAACATGAGACATTTTCAAAGTTTACCATATCCAAAAAAGTGGATATATCTTCTTCAGTTCATCTGACAGAGAACCGGCCTTATATCTGTCTGATGGGAGGAGCTAACCACACACCTAGCACAGAGAAGTTGTTTACGTTGAGGAATGTCTGTTGTTAGTTAAATCTATTGAACTACTCTAAGCTTTGAACTGTCACCTGAGTCAATCTGTACATGTGTTGTTGTTGTTGTTGTTTTTTTTTTTCTGGTAACTGGTAGATAAGAGAATGTACCAACATCGTCATGAGAGCAGCTCAGGACCCCCAGTCGGCTGTGCATTTCCCTCTCAGAGCCACTAACCACATCTTTTGAGGACAGCGAAGTTCAAGTCCTGGCAAACGAGAAGAAGTGGTTTGAGAGCGGAGTCATTTATCAGGAAAGACGATCCATCTCTAGATAGAAATGGGGGTCTAAGGTACCTGCCCCCCATCTACACCTCAAACCAAAACAAACGAAATATTTGTGCTAATCAGAGTATGCTAATAGGAGTTGATGGTGTGAAAGATTATGCTAAATCTGACTCACTTTAGAGTAGTTCAACTGAGGGACATATTTTTAATGTTTACCATGGTTAGATAATACAATTTAAGGCATCTTTATTTGTGAATTCACACACAATTTCACATGGTTTGAAATTTGAATAATTGTTATCGGTAACACAGAGGCCAATAACGTCTCAGATTGACCTCGCAGCATGATGTCGCACACTGCAGCTTTATGTTCATCTTAAAAACATT